>BJBW01004659.1:0-19055 GCA_004320125.1 Scolopax mira | reverse complement strand
GGTTTGAATGTCTCCAGAGAAGGAGACTCCACCACCAGCTTCTGCCAGGGCTCTGCCACCCTCACGGGAAGGAAGTTCCTCCTTATGTTTAGATGGAGCTTCTTATGTTCAAGTTTGAGCCTCTTGTCTTGTCCCTGGGCACCACTGAAAAAGGACTTGTCCCATTCTCCTGACACCCACCCTTTAAATATTTATAGATGTTGATGCAGCAGAGGGCATCAACGAGTGAATCGGACAGGGAATACAGCCTCTGTGATAAGTAAAGGAGGCTCCATGGTTGAACTGGCCATCCTGCTGTTGCAAACTGTGAGCCTTCTCAAACAGGACCCAAAATTCAGGGGCAACTCTCTGGGGATGTTATCCTAAATCAGAAGTGATTCACATATGCCAATTTTAATGACTTTTTCTTTTAATAGTGATTTCTGTGTGAAAAGCACAAAGTCCTGTGATGGTAGTTGCCATTGACCTTGGGGTGAAATTCAAACCCAATGATCTCAAAGGTCCCTTCCAACCACTAAGATTCTGTGATTCTGTGAAATATCCTGGAGTAGTCGTGTGCTCACGCTCCTTTCACTCCCGTTTCAGGTGCATTAAGATCGGGGACAAGGAGTGTGACTTCAGCCCCGCTTTCCGTCTGATCCTGCACACGAAGCTGGCCAACCCCCACTTCCCCCCCGAGCTGCAGGCCCAGTGCACCCTCATCAACTTCACCGTCACACGGGACGGGCTGGAGGAGCAGCTCCTCGCCGCCGTGGTCAGCACCGAGCGCCCCGACCTGGAGGAGCTCAAGGTCAGGAACGGGGAAGGAGTATAAATAATAACAGTAACATTAATAATAAATTATTCGTATCGCCATCATCATTGTAGATTCAACCAGATTGCTGAGCTCATCATAAAATCAGTAGATTTCCCTAGAATGACAAACACTAAAGAATTGTTTTTTTCTTTCAGTCTTTTGTTTTCTTGGTATTTTGGGAAGACTTAATTAAAATGTCATTTCAAGTTTTTTTTTTTTCTCCAGAAATTCAGGTAAGAGTCTTTCTTCCCCTACTCTTCTTGGAAACGGAAACTGAGATTCTCGTTATATCGGGTTTTTTTTCTGGACTTAACAGATTCCATTTTGGAGGTAGGATTAATCTGGCTTGATTTTAGGCATTTATGGTATAAGATTCCCACTGTAAATATTGTGAGGCTGGTAATGAAATGTTTCTGTTCTGTTTTTTCCTCCCACTTGTTTGTAACAGGCCAAAATGTTCTCTGCCTCTCTTTTTTTAATAAGTACGGCTTCAGTTTTGAGATAATTTTTAAAAGAAACCCCTTTGTTCTAATGACACATCTAACAATGTGACCAATATGTGCAGCACTAAATATTTACTGAGAGTGGGAACAAATTTACTGTGCAGTTCAGTCAGGCCAGGCCAGTTTTGTAATAGTCTTTCCATTTAATGAGGTCCTTGAGCACGTTAGCTGTGCAGCCTTAATGATGTGTCTCGTTTTAACCAGGATCATGTGCTAACGAGCCAAAAGACGGCATCCAAAATACATAATGAACTGATTTAATGGGTAAGAGGCATTTTCCCTGGGGCTGGGAGAGACCCTGATCCCCTCCATCAGCCCCCTCCCTGGCACAGGCTCAGCTCCGGGTCACACACGCCTCCAACGGCTCCTTTTCTTTGGGGATTTTCACTCAAGGGGGCAGGGGGTGGCCACCATCAGCCGAGCGGTGGCTGCTGTTACGTTAAGGACCCTCCGCCTCGGCAGCGTGGCTGGTGGTGGTTGCTGTCACACTAAGAAGGACACATTCAATATTGTCTGCAGTCAACAGATCCACAATTAGGCTCTGAAAATTAATCTCTCACAATCAGCAGTGCTTCCTTCCCAGGCTGTAACAGAGGTGGATTCCAGAACAGTGAAAATCATGTGAATTGGGCATCTTTTGGAGTCTCTGCTCCTTCGGGGTGGGCATTGTGGAGGGAGGAGGTTGGGCGCAGGACCAGGGCAACAGACCCCAGGCCCCGTCGTTGCCACCAGCCTGGGGGATACGGGGCTGTGGGGGCTCGCTTCAGAAAGCACTGAGCAGATAGAGGTTGGTGTACGGATGTCATTTCCTTTTCCTTTAATTAAGACCTTTTTCTCTATGTCACCACGGCAAGAGCCCACTACCTCTCCTCTCATCTCCTTCCCTCCTGCTACAGTCCTGCTGCCCCAGCGGATGTTCGGGGGGTGAGACAACCAGCCTGGTGCTCACCCTGGTGTCCCCTGGGTGGGGAACACTCAGTCAAAAAACTCTCTTCCCCAGGGGGGTAAAAGTGAAGCCGGGTCTCCTTTAGCCACGGCGTGGGGCTGGGGTGGCTGCAGCCCGGGGGCTCTGCACCTTCCTCTGCCCCTCGGCCATTTACTGGTGTGTAAAACAGCCGGGGCTGTTACCTGATCACTGGGGGAGCTCCTTGAAGACATAGATCTGAATCCCCCAAGAAGAGGTCACTTCTCTTGAGGGTGTTTTACTCCATCCTCTCCACACGGTTGTTATTGAGCTCAAACCCTTGTTATGGGCAAAGATGGAACACACCTTATGGATGGAACCACCTTGGGAAGAATATTTTGGCAGCTGCATCCTGGGCTGCAGGTGGACAGGCCATAAGTTAGGGTCAGGAGGTAAAATGGTTGAGAAAGTCCATTCACATCTGGGCTGTGGTGGACAGTGTTGAGGTTCTCCAGACAAGAAGGTGCTGTGCAGGAGTGGATTGAAAATACAGTGATTTATTTTTTTCCTCTGGTTTGTGATATTTATATAACGCAATCAAACCAGCAGAAAGGAGGAGGAGAGGAAGGTGGCTGCTGTGGCTGAGTTGGGAAGGGGCTGGCAGGACATCCTGCAGAACAGGCCTGTAGCTTTGGTGAACTTCTGACTTCTTCATGGAGCAAAATTTTGAAGGCTCTTGGTGTAACCTGTTTCCCAGAAGTGGCGCCATTATATATCAACTGTGAAATAACAGCTAATGAGCTCCACTGCAGAAATAAGAAATGATGACCTTGCTACTGCTGAAAACAATAGAGTGATAAAGCTGCAGCAGATGCAGGCTGTTGTGGGGAACACAGCGTTGTCTACTCTTCTGAGGGTGCGTTTCAGAAATCGTGTGGTGATTACAAGCTGTTGGAGCAAAAAGCACACACATCCTCATTAATGACTCCAGGGCTTACAGTCCATGGTCTGGAATAATAGCTTGCAAAATGTCATTTTTGAAGGCATGCTATGCTTGAGTGACAGGAACGCCCAGGATTAGCCATGTTAGTTTTCTGTTTTAAGATTTGTAAAATATTTACCGCCGTGGGCAAAGTCCCGTGTGTAATGACTACACAACAGGCCTTTAAAAACAGGCATTTACAGCTGAAATACCAATAAAAGGCATGCTTCGGTGCACACTGACGGATACTTGGGTTGACATTAACATGGATCGAGTCTGTGTGCAGCAAGTATATGAAATTTCAGCCCAAATATTGAAAGATGACTTATTAATGGAAGAGTTAGTTAATCTGCTTGAAAACCTCTGACAACAGAGCAAACACTGTCTGCTCCCTCAGGTGCTGTGGGATTGGGAGAGACATGGGGTCACATTTCCCATGTCCCATTTCTGGGGCAATTCTGGACCCTGTAGGTGGTTGGAAGGTGGGGGTGTGTTTTCCAAAAGCTGCCTCTGGAGCATTAAATCACCGAATCTGCCACGTGCCAGTCAGCATGGCCCAGAATGTGTCCCAGCTCCACGTGCACCATGTCTGCTCCTTCATGGACCTGGTTGCACCTAGAGCAGGTTACACAGGAACTTGTCCAAAACCCACCTGGACATGTTCCTGTGTGACCTGCTCTGGGTGGACCTGCTTTGGCAGACGGTTGAACTAGGTGATTTCCAGAGGTCCCTTCCAACCCCATGTGATTCTGTGATTTCTTCCAGGGCTGTAAAACACTCTCTTGCAAGTTATGTGAATGTCTTGGTTGTGTCACTTAAGAACAATATGAGGATTTAAAACTCCACAGAAGTGGAGTTCACACAGAAGTGTTTTATGTACCAGGGTGTTAGTGTTGGACTTCATTTATGTAGGGGATAGTCACCAGGCTTTTATCTTAGTAGCATCCAAATCAGATGCACAGCTTTCCTGCCAGATGTTTTCCGTGATAACGCTAAAAATAAGCATTCACAAAAGAACCGTAGAGTGGAATAACATAATGTACCTGAAATCCAGGAAAGATGCCATTTCCCTGAGCAAACACGTGGAATAGGGCAATCACATTTCATGGGAGAAAGCCTATTCTGGAGGATCTGCTCAAAAAGGAGCCAGATGAGAGCCTTTGTTTCCACCATGAACAGCGTTAATGACTGGTGTCTCTGAAGAGGAGAGGAAAATGGAACAAGTGTCTGGGGAGAAACGGAGGGAGCATTTCACAGAAACTGGAAGAGTCTGCACTCTAATTCAGAAGATCAGCCCTTAAGGCAGACTGGTTGTTACTGGGCTGTATCTGCTTGGCTGTCTTGGTCCTCAGTTTGCAAATCCTTTGGTAGGAAGGCTTTGTCATTGCACATAGAGCTTCTAGCATGCTAAGGCACTGGTCCTGATGACATCTCCAGACAAAACCAGGAGCAGTGAGGCTGTGACTTTGCCCTCCGATCTGGTCCTGAGGTGCCTTGAGCTCATCTCTGGACCCAAGGGACCTTGCTGTTCTTTTTACCATCAGGTTTTATCCCCATGATCCTCATTGCTAGTGTGACTGGTGTCAGTGTGTAATGGTTCACGAGGAGGGGCCAGAAGCAGCAGGGACTATCCAGGCTGACTTGAGCCTGATAAATAAATACTTCTGAAATGGAGATGCAGGATATGTGTTTCTGATGGGGAATTAAGGTCTTTTCCTCCTAATTCATTTCTAGCATTTTAATATAGTCCTAGGGAAAGGGCTGAGTTCATGGAATCACAGAATGGTTTGGGTGGGAAGGGATCTTAAAGACCATCCAGTTCCACCCCTTGCCCTAGGCAGGGACACCTCCCACCAGACCAGGATGCTCCAAGCCCCCTCCAGCCTGCCCTTGAACCCCTCCAGGGATGGGGCAGCCACAGCTTCTCTGGACAACCTGGGCCAGGCTCTCACCACCCTCACACCAAGTTCTTCCCCAGATCTCATCTCAATCTCCCCTCTTTCAGTTTAAAACTGTTCCTCCCTGTCCTGTGGCTCCCCTCCCTGATTGAGGGTCCTTCCCCCTAGTGGGAAGGACTGTCCCTCCACCAGTTCTCCTGGTGCTTTCTGTGTTGTTCATGGTTTCTCTGCGTTGGTGGCTTGTTGGGTGTAGACTGATCCCCAAAGTTCTGCCCGTGCCCAGGTGTCGCAGAGAGCAGGAGGAAGTGATGTTGTGTTTCACATGCTGTGTTTCACATGCTGTTCCTATGTGAACATGATTAATCCTTACTTTACTATGTGTTTTGTGGCTAAAACTTTCTGCATTTATTATTTGCAGTCAGATCTCACAAAGCAACAAAACGGATTCAAAATCACCTTGAAGACGTTAGAGGACAACTTGCTCTCTCGGCTGTCGTCAGCATCTGGGAACTTCCTGGGAGACACAGCGTTGGTGGAGAACTTGGAGATCACTAAACAGACAGCTGCAGAAATTGAAGAAAAGGTACAGAGACAGCAATAACCTAGAGAAAGCACGTGCAGGATGTTACCTTTAATGATTTCTGAGTGGACTGTAACTTCTTTCCTCTGCCCCCCTTCTGCTGAGTAGAGAATAGAAAGTGGTATAAATTGAAGTGCTCTCCGTTCTGGACAGCTTCAGGGTATTTAGTTCTTCAGAGTTTTTGTATGTTAAATTGCCTATTTAAGACTAAGAGAAAACATCAGTCCCTGATGTAAAACCAATAAAATTTACACACTGTATCAAGGCAGCTTTAAGCTGTTCTGGCGTAATCCTGAATATATCACACTTCCTCAATTAAGCTGGATTTTAGTACTGACCAGGGACTGGAATTTGTTGAGTTTGCAGTCCTGAGTAAATCTGCAAGAACTTGGGTATTTTGTTCCTTGGAGTATAAATCAGTGTCTGTATTAGCTGTGCAGTGTCAGCATCGCCATCTTCTCGCCGTGCTGCCTGCATGGACTCGGTTCAGCGCGTAGCAGTGTCCCTGACACTGCGGGGGCTTGAGAAGTGTGGCTGTCATGCCACGACTGTGACAGGACTCCTGTAGAGCCATTCTCAGCTGCTTTGCTCCACAACCCTCCCATCTTCACAGCCCAGGCTTGTCCTCCTCTAGCCCATTAGTCCTTGTGCTGGGCTTGGGCTGGAGTCCCTTCCCAGTGCTGTAGCCCCAGCAACCAAAGTACTAATGATCCTACTAATTAAAAATTGGAATTGTCCCTGCTGGCCATTCATGGTAGATCAGGTGCATTCAGCTCCCTCAGGAGGGTTTGTTTGACCTCCATTGGGGGATGTTGAAGGAATGGTTTGACCAAGCTTGGCATCTCCCTCTTGAAGTAGGTGTTGGTGAAGTACTTCAGTTTCTAAAGTTGTGGTTGTAAAGCTGGTCACTGCCAGCTCTGTGGTAACAGGGATGAATTTTGGAGTTTGCACTTGCTCTGTCAGGGCCCTTTTAGAGATCTCCTTCTCCAATCAGCCTTTACACTGTTCTTGATCTGCCTACTCAAAGAAGAACTTTCAGACAGTATTTTCCTTCCTTTGGAAGTCCTTCCTGTGCCATTTACAGAAAGCAACTGTCTTCCCTACCTCTGGATTTTGTCTTACTAGATTTATGAGTTGTTTTGGGGATGGGATACCTAAAAGTTAGGTGCCTAAGTCTAAGGTGGGCTGCCTTTATAGTCAGCAGGGAGGCATGGGTGCTGCCAGGAGGAGGACTCACCTAATGGAGACAGGGGATTTGTGGCTCCTTCAGTAGATGTTGAAGTTGCCTGTCCCTGGAGGGGTTCAAGGCCAGGTTGGAGGGGGCTTGGAGCAACCCGGTGTGGTGGGAGGTGTCTCTGCCCAGGGCAGAGGGTGGCACTGAATGCTCTTTAAGGTCCTTTCCAACCCAAACCATTCAATGATTCTATGCCAGCCATCCCCTGGGCTCGATTCAGAAAGATGTTTCCACAGAAGCTTTGTTCTGTGTTTTTCTCCCAGGTCCAGGAGTCGAAGGTGACAGAAGCCAAGATTAACGAGGCCAGAGAGCACTACAGGCCAGCTGCTGCCCGGGCCTCACTACTGTACTTCACCATGAGTGACCTCTGCACAATCCACCCCATGTACCAGTTCTCTCTGAAGGTATTGTCTCATGAGCTGCAGGAGGCAGCAATGCTGTTTCTCTCTTACTGAGGCTCAAAGTCATCATCTGGGTCCATCTGGGGATATTTGAACTTCCAGACAAAAAAGGCAACCTAACCTAACCCATTTTGTGGATCTGGTTTTGTGGAAAAAAAAATCCTGTAATTTCTTTCTGTGTATGTCTTCTTAACGTAAGGGAACTACTGGAGAGAGTCCAGCGTAGGGCAACTAAGATGATTAAGGGATTGGAGCATCTCCCTTACGAGGAAAGGCTGAGAGAGCTGGATCTCTTTAGTCTGGAGAAGAGAAGGCTGAGGAGAGACCTCATCTATGTTTACAACTATCTAAAGGGGGGGTTGAAGGAGGATGGAGCCAGACTCTTTTCAGTGGTTCCCAGTGACAGAGGAGCAACAGGCACAAGCTGAAACATGGGAAATTCCATTCAAACATGAGGAAGAACTTCTTTGGGGTGAGGGTGGCAGAGCCCTGGCAGAGGCTGCCCAGGGAAGGTGTGGAGTCCCCTTCTCTGGAGATCTTCAAGCCCCACCTGGATGCTCCTGAGTGATGTGCTCTGGGCAACCCTGCTTTGGCCAGGGAGTGGGACTGGATGGTCTCTAGAGGTCCCTTCCAACTCTGACAATGCCTTGATTCGGTGATTCAGTAGTGTTACAGTGGTGGTCCCTTCCAACCTAAACCATTCTGTGATTCTATGACCAGCAGAGACTCAAGAGCCTTTCTGGGTATTTATTGAAAAGTTTGGGATTTAATGTTTAATAAATAGAAGACTTTTTTTTTATCACAGGGTAGAGTCTTTCAGGGCATAGAGGGTTAAAGGAGATGGACTCCTAGTCTAGAACTTCTTCCAAACAATTTCTTACCTTGACAAGTGACCTGGAAAAAGTAATTGAGAACACAGTAATTTGAGCCTCATCCACAAAGAAGCTTTTCTTTTTTGGTATCTACAACTCAGATGCTGGAATAATTTTGCCAGGAAAATGCAGAGAGTATCTGTTGTGCAAGGGTGCCCTTTGAAAGATTCATTCCTTACACATACATAATAGATACAGGAGTTTCTGGGGTTTCACCTTTAATCTACATCTTCTGTATTTTGTTTGTTTTATGTTTTCCAGTTAACATTAGCAATGTGTATAAATACATAGAAAATTATTGGGTAAAATGTTTTTATCTAATAAATTTTGATGACAGTTCATAAAACATTGTGTAAAGAAGCACAGAGATGATTTTAAAATACACACTGCTAGAAGCCCAGTATATATTAGAGCACAGAGGATTTGTGTAGTTCTCTGTAGCATGTTTTAACACAAATGTTAAGCAGGAAAAAGCATTCTGCAATTATTTAATAATGCAGTAGGTATCAGTGGTACTTTAATTTGTTGAGGCATCGTTCTTTCCTTTGTAGAACTCTAAAGATAATGCTGCCAACACAGTCGTGCCTCGTCCAGTTCCTGCTATTAATTTTTATTGGCCTGACTATTTCCTATTATCTGGGTCCCAGTGCACGAAGTCTTTGCATTGCTAATCAGGACTTTGGCTGTTTTTTCTTTTTCCAGTTGCATTTGATAATTTGCTAATGGGTTTTCTTTGTCTGGGCTCTGAAAGTTTTGTGTCTGTTCTCATTTAGATCAGAAATGTTGTTACAAGAATCCATGGTGTCTTACATAGAGTGTCATTCTCGGTGCACACAACCATCCCTGAGGGGACTTCACCAACTGGTTCATCCCCCTTCCACAACACAAAGTCCTCCCTGCCCTTGTAATGTAGTCCTTTGCTGAACCCAGGCAGTAAAATACTCCTGGGACTCAATCTGGGGACACCCTCCTGCAGGGCTGCCTCCAGCTCGGGGCCACCAACAACAGAAGGACATAGACCTGTTAGAACGGGGCCAGAGGAGGCCACCAAGGTGCTCCAAGGGCTGGAGCCCCTCTGCTGTGATTACAGGCTGAGAGAGAGTTGTGGGGGTTCAGCCTGGAGAAGAGAAGGTCTCCAGGGAGACCTTGGAATCTCCTCCGGGGAGGTTCAGAAGAGATGGGGAGGGACTCTTGATCAGGGAGAGGAGCCATAGGAGAAGGGGGAAAGGTTTGACACTGAACGAGGGGAGATTGAGACGAGATGTGGGGAAGAACTTCTTTGGTGTGAGGGTGGTGAGAGCCTGGCCCAGGTTGGCCAGAGAAGCTGTGGCTGCCCCATCCCTGGAGGGGTTCAAGGCCAGGTTAGAGGGGGCTTGGAGCATCCTGGTGTGGTGGGAGGTGTCCCTGCCCAGGGCAGGGGGTGGCACTGGATGGTCTTTAAGATCCCTTCCAACCCAAACCATTCTGTGATTCTGTGACTTCTTTTTTTTTTTTTTTCATTATTTAGGGGAATTGTTTTTTCTAAGTTGAAATGGGAGCTCTGCTTTCCACTGGGAACACCACTGTCTTTTGGCTCAGCATTGGCAAAGGAACTGGGCTGTGCAATCCCTATGAGAGAACACGTTTGGTCAGAGAAATATTTCCTATTCCATTGTGTTTTAATTCGGTCACCCTGTCTTTACAGTGCTTTCTCAAGCAGTGTCACAGGGAATGTCATCATGGCCTGGCTTTGTGGTCCTGAGAAAGCAGCTAAAGGCAGATGGAGTTCTGGTCTCTTGTTCCCCTGCCTTCTGGAGCCAGTGGCCATGCTGCTGGGCAGGTGGAGATGCTTTGGTTGTGGCTCTAGAGATAAAGTATGTGAGTTGGCTGTGCTCATTGCAACACTTCAGGTGATACCCAAGAGCATCTGGAAGCCACTGGTGTCCTTCTGTGTCTCTCTACCCAGGCATTCAGCATCGTGTTCCAGAAAGCCATCGAGAGGGCAGCTCCAGAGGAGAGTCTGTCAGCACGGGTGCTCAACCTCATCGACAGCATCACCTTCTCCGTCTTCCAGTACACAGTTCGGGGGCTGTTTGAGTGTGACAAATTGACCTACACCGCTCAAGTTACCTTCCAGGTAAACTGTGGTCACCATGTCATGCAATTTGTATGCCATGATTTATTCCACAGGCAAAACCACTGGCATGGTGGGAAAGCTCAAACTGTCACAGCTGTGGCCTTCAGCATCAGAGCAGCAAAGCCAGGGGCTGGGGAACTGATTTCCTCCAGTTATATCCAGCTGGGCTCCGGAGCACCTACAGCTTTCCAGAGTTACCTGGGCCTTTGCTCTGACAATCTTACTCCGTGGGCTCCCGAAAGCCACCATTGCCAGTAAAACCTGTAGTAGCTGAATGGCCTGAGTGCTCTCCAGTGTTTGAGACCTGCAGAACCTGCTTGTTCTCTTGGTGCATGTACCACGAGGCTTTCGTGGGTTTTCTTCATTTTGTTTTGGTTTTGCTTGTTTTAAACATTCTCCACTTACTTTCAAAATGAAAGAAGACAGTGAGAGGTGGACAAGGCCTTGGCAGCCTGTCCTCAGGACACATGCTTTGGTTCCTTCCGGAAAGTTACCCATTCTGTCTGCAGATACTGACCCAGGGACCTCCAGCACATCCCTCAGCCAGTGTCTCTGTGGCAGGGACTTCTCCTCAGGGTACTGTCCATGAACCTGGATCACAGCCCTTGCTACATTGTGTTTTCCAAATCTTGGTCCTCTTATGTTGGCAATCTCTGTACTTGTTCCTGGTCCCTTTCTGGGGAGACCCAGAGCACCTACATGTTATCTTTCATCTCAGCCCTCCAACATGGGGCACTCTGCTTTTTAGCCACACGTTTGGCAGCAGCACAAGTTGAATAATTAATCTACTGGAGTATATTGCTGCTCTGTATCCTGGTTGCTCAAGGATATCTTGTTTGTTTGGAATTGCAGATACTTCTGATGAGTAAAGAAATCAATGCAGCAGAACTGGATTTTCTCCTGAGATACCCAGCACAGACCAGAGTCACAAGCCCCATGGAGTTCCTGTCTAATCACTCCTGGGGAGGAATCAAGGTACTTGTTTCACTCAAGTGATGTGTAACCAGCATCCCTTGTCTCCTCTGAAGGCCTTTCAGCAGCCTTCAGGGTGGTCCTTATGGCCTTTGGTAAACAAAGTACTGACCATACCTGAGAAGTGGCATGAAAATACCAGGTCTCCAGACATGGAGAGTTCTGAAAGTATGAGGAGGACTCTGAGGGCTCCTTGTTTGTCACTGTACCTCAGATGATCTGTGTGTCCCTGAAATGGCGATTTTTCCCTCTAAGATTGAGGCGTCTCTCTCTGTAAGGCAGGAATGAGTTTATCCTCTGGGTTTTGTGGCTACAGGTTGTAAAGAACATGGAGATCTTCACTGTGTTTGGGAAGAGGTGTGAATTTGTGGTGGATATGACCCTCTGCAGAGATGTGCTGGGGGTAATGAAGGCTGATAGACCTGCAAAAATGTGCTGTCATGCAATGAGGGTGTCCAGCAGCTTCCATGTGATTGGAGTGAGAGGTGAGGAAAAGCATCCCCAAAAGATGTGAACTATCTCCTCTTTACTCCAAGCAGAGTCTTGAGTTTGCAGTGAGTTTTCTTTGTGAGATAACCCTTCCTGTGCTGGTCAGTTCCATTCAGTGTGGGTCAAATGGCCTTTCGTGGTCCCTCTGTGCTTCATCATGGTTGTTGCAGCTGCCTCACTACTGTGAAGTTGGTACAGTTGCCAGCTCAGGGTCATAAGCAGCAGAAGGTGCATCAATTCCCAGTTACTCGTTCTTCAGACTTTATTCTTGCATTGGTATTTGACATACCCAGGAGAACAGGCATTTCTGTGCACAGGGTGTCACAGCACATAGGACACTATGTCACAGCCTGTTGTGAGACCAGCAGTGAGGAACTTCTACTCATCAGGGCTCAAATACTGTCAGCAACATCACTGAACCTTCCATTCACCCCTTCCATCAGCTTTGTGCCCCAGCTTTGTCCCCACCAACAGCCTGCGCTCCATCATCCCTCAGCCATCCAAAGCTGCTGCAGTGTTGGGTGTTTATCATGTTTATCATGTAGTCATTGTGGGGGGGGTGTAGCTGGAGACTTGTCCTGAGGCAGGACCTGAGAGCAGACTGTCTCCTGAAGCCGCTTTGCAACAACTGATTCTCTTTGAGATGAGCCCTTCCCACTCAGCGTCCCCTCTCCCACTGAGTCTCTTGGGGTTTGTGCTCGAGATAGAAACTTTGATGCCAGGAAGATGCCTCTCTGCCTCCAGCCTTTTGCTGAGCTGGGAGATGGCAGGACATAAAGGTGTCCAAGTGCGTGCACGTGTTGGGTGTCTTCAGCCTCAGCAAGTGTCCCTGTCACCAGGAGCTGCACATCTCAAAGGGCTGCTCAAAGGGCTGCCATCACTGCTCAGTAATCTGCGCTGATTTAATGTGTTTCAGGATTTCCAGATAGTGAATTCTCTGTTATCAGATGCTGAAAACTCCTCAGATTGTCTTTTGTGATGATTGTAATATCGATTTTGCTATAAATAATATGGCTGGTTTCAACTTTATTGGTGTTTATGTTCTATTAATGTGTGTTAGTTTATGAGCCTTTGAGTTTTTGGCAACTCCCATGACTTCAGGCAGGGTTTTAGTACAATCACATTTTGTCACAGACTGCTATAATTGGGTTAATTAGTCATGGCTTCTATACAGCTTATTAGAGGGCTAAAATATCTTTTTCTTTCATCAGGAAGATTAAGTACTATAATAAATTGTTTCTTCAACAAAGCTTGAGGAAAGTAAATTTCAGATGCATATTTCAAATTTGAAGTGGAATTTAGCATTCTGCTTATTTTTCACAGAAACATTGAAAGTGTTCTTGCCCAAAGTGCTCTTCTTGCCAGTGGTTTCGGGCCAAGGTAGTAATGCCAAAAGAAATCAGTATTGATATTTGTGGCCTGTTCTGTGCCTCCCATTTTGGGCACATTAACTTCAAAGGAAACCTCATTAAATGTGGAGGACTCTGGGCATGCAAATGGCCTTGTGTGACTTGGCTTGTTATTTATTGTACTTGATTAGTATTATATATACGGGCTAACAGTCCTTTGCTGTTGTGCAGCTGATGGTGCTGGGGCATCAGACACATGTTTATGATTTAGTTTTCCAGCTTCTTCCAGTAGAAAGTTCAGTACAAAAGTTTCCCAGAGCTTTTTGCTGTAATGTGTGTGCCAGGGAAGCTCCAGATTTACTGCGGAATGAGGAAACCCACTTCCCTCTCCAGAAGAGCACAGTCTGTGGGGAAGGGCAATATCTTTTATTAGATAGACTTGGAAAAAACAACTAAGTTTCAAACTTTTTAGTGCTTCTTTGAACCTGAAACAGGAACTGATTTCAAACTAAGTTCAGGGGAGGCAAAACTGCTCTGAGCTTAGCTTGGTTCTATCTGTCAGTCACCCTACATGGGAGGAAAAATGTATTTTTTCCTATATGCTTATTGCTATATGGTGCTTGTGGAGGCAGGTCAGTGAGCTGTGGAACAAGGGGGGCGTTAGTGAAGGACTCTGTCATGAGCCTCGGTGCAGGTATTGCCTCTGGCTCCTGGAAGGGTTAGTTAAGAGCAGGAAGGAGAGAAAATTGGGTCATTTAATGAAAGTGGTGCCTCCACTGAGTCCCAGGCTCTGGTGTTCAATAGAGCTGGTCATTTTGATTCTAAGATCTGTCTTTTGCAGGTACTTCATAGTGATCTCTTGGGAAGTCAAAAGTATTATTTTACTCTTAATAAGGTTTTCTGTCTTCTTTCAATTTCCTTTATTACCAAATCTTATACTTTCTTCGCTCCCTGTGTTCCCAGTACTGAGCTTGAAAGTTTTTATTTTGGTTGGTACTTCTGAAAAAGTTTTTTTATGTGCATCTCTGCTGGCTCGGCTGCTGGTTACCTTAACAACACCTGTGTGGAGACAGCCGAGACCACAAAGGGACAGTGATGAACTTGAACTGCCAGGAATGTCAGGGCACTGCCAAGTGCAAATGCCCCCTTCAATATTCTTGTTGCAAGACTGAACTTAACATAGAATGAGTGTACGGGTTATCCTCTGCAGGGTTCTTCCCCTGTTTCTTTAGTTCTCTCCCTCACTGGAAGGTCTCCATGTCATAAGATGACGGCGTTGATCCAGGGATGAATGGATGGGAGATGGGTATTGTCTGAATTGAGTTGGGCTTTATGGTGGTTGGGTTTCTCAGACTATGTCTACATTAACAAGAAAAGTGGGACAGCAGCTCTTTTCTGGTCCCAGCGTGCTACCCTCACAATAAAGAAGTTCTTCCTCGTGTTGAGATGGAACTTATGTTCATGTTTGTGTCCATTTCCTCTTGTCCTGTCATTGGGCACCACTGCAAAAAGACTGGCCCCATCCTCCTGACACCCTCCCTTTAAGGACTGATGAGATCCCCAGGCCACTGGCATGAGCTGAAGGTTGGGCGAATGGATTTCTCTGTGACTCTGGTGATCTCTGCCATGAAATTCTTCCATGCTCCCACTCCCTCTATGCTGTGTCCTTCCTGGGGAGCCACGTCTGTGTGTCCCCATGGCCCTGTGCCTCCTGCAGTGCTGCAGTCCCCAACAGACCCTGCGTGGACCAGGCTCTCCCCGGGCAGCCTGTTCCCACGGCTGGGTGCAGCTCTGGATCTCCTCGGCGAGATACACGTTTTCCGAGTCTAATTTTCTTGGTGATATTTCCTGCCTCTTCACTGCTGGATGCAGATGTGTCCCACAGGAGGAGTGAAGCTAGTTAATATACAGCAAGAATACACCTGGACAACTTGGATTTCTTCTTCATCCCAATCACTTCCCTCATCTTTTTCTGAAGAGGAAGAATTTTCATTATGTAGATATGAAAACGCTACTGAAAGGGCATTGTTTAATAAATGTGGTGTTGAATAATGAGCTCTAAATACCGAATTCAGCTTTCGAGGAGGAGAACGGCAGTAGACAAAGTAGTATATTAACTCCATATTTATAATTTTGCAGAATGCAGATGATAAGATTGCGTGTGTGGCTTATGAGATAAAATAGCAAATCATATATTTTACATTTTTTTAAAAATGGATTTTTTGGACAAAAGAGCAGAAATCTTTCTTCCAACTTTCACTTTTTGTACTTTTTAGATACTGAAATTTTTCATTCTTGTCAAAGATTCATTGTGACACAATCTGCTGCCTATATTGTGTTCTTTGTGCATAAGCAAGGTCCTTTGATCAGGCTGGTCAGATATGAAAGGCTTGCAGCTCCCAGCTTTCCCTGTACATTCAGAATTATTATTATGCCAGGAAATCATAGTCTTAATTAAAACTCTTCCATTAACTCAGTTCTTCAGATGTGGAGCCTTTTAGCGCATCTTTGATAGAAAGCATTGATTATGACACTTGGATGTGCATTTATCTGCTCTCATCTAGAAGTTTCCTAAGGACATTCATCTGTCCTCACGAACCATCAAGTCTCAGAGAACTGTTCCTTCCCAGTGTCTCACAGAAATCCTGCTTGAGAAAGCTTTAGTTGTTTTGGATTTTTTTTTCCCTTTTCGTTTTTAACCTGCTGGCTAACGATCTGATATTTGTCTGAAATACAGCAGAGATTTTGATCGCATCAAATATTTAAGGGCACACTTGGTTGGTTTGATTGCAGAGTGGAAATTGAATTTTTCTGGATGCCTCTACAGCAGTGTTGGGCTCCGTCTTTCACGGCCCTTCCACCCGTGACACAAAGCCTGTCCTCAGCTGGTCACTTTGAGTCTGCAAGTTCTTTCAGTCTCTAAATGGAAGCAAAGGGAAGTAATTGCTTCATCAGAGATATCTTTTAGATATCAAACGTATCTTTGTTAGACATTGTATATCTTTTGAAGTCCCAACGCTTTGCTTAAAAGATAGGGGAATAAAAATCAATTGCAGTTTGTTCCTGCAGATGCAGAGCGGGCTGTGGAGGGGGGATTGGTGGCAGAGGCACTGGGGGGGGCAGCTGTCAGTGTTGGGCAGGATGTCTGCACCCAGACATGTCAGGCGCTTTTGGGAAGGCAGTGAAGGCAAACAGCTTGAGTTTGGCTCCTCTTTATTAGTTCTTCCTTTTTAGCCTTGATGAAGGACTCGTTGGAGCTCCTGGTTTCTGTAACACAGAGCCCACGGGTGTTCCCCGGGGTCACACAAACGGCTCTGGAGGCTGCAGAGCGAGGGCTCGGCTCGATTTTGGCTGGGAATGGTCTTTGGAGCCCTGATGGTGACAGCAAGGCTGTACCTGAGTTGAGGCACATAAGGTGGCCTTTTGTGGAAGCACTCACGGTCTGTGTATTGTCCCCACCGTGTCACCACAGGGCATCAGTGGACCACAGCATGGCCAGAACCTGAGCAGGAGCAGCCTTGTGCAATGAGCATAGTCTGACAGAGCACCTTGGCTCCAGTTTAAAGCTGGTTCTGACTTAGACAAGAAGCTGACAAGGAAAACCAAAGTGAGAAAGCAAGTTGTCTGTGAGTCAGGGAACGGGAAATGTTTTTTCTCAGAGAAAACAGTGGTCCTTGCCGTGACATGGTGTGAAGAGACCTGTTTGATGGCAAAGGCTCATTTTGAGATACAAACCAAAGATCCTCCTCTTTCCAGCTCTGAGAGATGATTATTGTGTGGGTTGCAGAGATGGGAACTGGAATCATCCAGGCCTTTTGTTCATATTTTATTTTGATCAATGTTTTTTTGTCTCTCTTAATTTCCATGACAACTCTAATTGACAAATGAAGTCTTCATTATGTTGTCAAAAATAGCCGCACTACCCAGGTTGATGAGTAGCACACATCTGCTGTCCCTACCTACCACTCCTGCCTTTACTCACCCTGCTTGGAAACAGCAATATGTTATTGTTGGCCTAAGTTTCTCAGAAAATTTCACAGCAAAGGTATTGAAATGCAATTAATATTCACAGAAAGATTACTGATCGAGATAGCTTTCACAGCACCGGCTTTTAAATAGCAGCTTCTCTTATTAATACCATCACTCCTAATAAATGCAATTAAAATTGTCGACTAATGAAAATTTTAGTGTTAATTTATATAATACAGACTTTATACTTGCAATTAGAGCTTTCTGGATTCTGCAACATGTTGTTCAGGGAGAGAGACTATCAGCTCTGATTACGTGTCTGTCATTTAGGAAGAAGAAAGCAATTTTTCAGTCTCCCTTGTTAACCTCAGACAAGAGACTTCTCAAGATGCCAAAAAGTTGTATTTTAAGGAAGTTGCTTCAAAAGTTAGTACCTTTATGCTGTTTTTATATAAACGCATGCCCTGATGAATCCACTGCATTCAGCATTTGCTGATGTATTGTGTTTGGCTCTGAGAGCTGCCTCAAATACATGTGGGGATGAGGTTTTGGCAGCCCAGAATATGTTGCATTGATCCTGAGAATTTTGGTTTTGCATGTTCTATGCTCTGGCTTTGAGTTTTTCACAGAAAGCAGGATATTGTGCTGAATTTGGATCAAATTCTTCTGTTGCTGACATTTCTCCACGTCAGTGCTAATCCACACGTGGAAAAACAACATCTGCTGAATCACTGCTTCATTCTCGCTCTTCTTCGTGATGTTCTCAGGGTCTGCGGGAGCTGGTGTGGAGATGGTTGGTGCCGAGTTGAGTCAGTCTTTGCTGCAGCTCCCAAATAGTATCTCAAGCTCTTATCTCTGCCTTTTGGGGAGGTATTGAGGAAACTGTGTCTTTGGGCAAGGCCTGAATTGTTGCAGCAGAGTTTATGGTACCATCTACAAGTACTTCCCTGCCTATAACTCTAATTCTGGCCCTGGAACACACCACCTGGGAGGAAACGTGGAGGGATATATCCAGTTACGAGATGACAGAACTAAGAGTTCCTTGTTACTGGCAGTGAGTCTAACAAGGATCAATCAAGACAAGTTGCAGGTAAGGAGATTCAGCTTGAACATACTAAAAAAAACCCATTAATCTTTACCAGAAGGATAGTTCAGCTCCACAACAGGGCACACAGAGAGGCTGAAAGAGCTTCATTTTAGAGGTCAGCATTTTGGTAGCCAAAGCCATGGCTGGTCTTGCCCAGTGCCAGCTGTGATCCCAGCAGAGCACGAGGTTGGACACCTCCAGAGGTTTCTTCCAACCATGGCTTCTGTGATCTGTGAGTGTATATTCAAAAATGTCTGGGGTCAATGGCACCCACTGGGAAGAGCTTTATAACTTCTTTTTGTCTCTCATCTGGAGGCATTTTTCATGCTAAAAAAGTGAACTCATTTGATATAAGAAGTAACGTTTTCTGACGTCTGTTTTGCCTTTGTTCACCCTCTGTGTTGAAGTAGAGCTTCTCACTGAATTCAGTCTATTCAGTCTGTCAGAAAGACCAAAGTTTTACACTGGTCCGGTCTTCTCCTTTCCAGAGGGCAGCGTACCTTCAGAGCAGAGTGGCCTTCGATGTCTTCTGCCTCATGTGCAACAGCTGAGACCCCACCTGGAGCATTGTGTCCAGCTCGGGAGTCCTCAGCACAGGAAGGACATGGACCTGTTGGAGCGGGGCCAGAGGAGGCCACCAAGATGCTCCAAGGCCTAGAGCCCCTCTACTGGGAGGACAGGCTGAGAGAGTTGGGAGTCTGGAGAAGAGAAGGCTCCGGGGAGACCTCAGAGCCCCTTCCAGTCCCTCAAGGGGCTCCAGAAGAGATGGGGAGGGACTCTGGATCAGGGAGGGGAGACATAGGAAAAGGGGGAAGGGGTTTTAAACTGAAAGAGGGGAGATTGGGATTAGATGTGGGGAAGAAATTCTTTGGTATGAGGGTGGTGAGAGCCTGGCCCAGGTTG
>BJBW01004656.1:0-46030 GCA_004320125.1 Scolopax mira | reverse complement strand
CCTCTACAACTACCTGAAAGGAAACTGTAGAGAGGCGGGGGTTGGCCTCTTCTCCCAAGGGAAAAATGACAGGACCAGAGGAAATGGTATGAAGCTGCGGCAGGGAAGGTTTAAATTAGATATTAGGAAGAATTACTTTACTGAAAGAGTGGTCAGGCACTGGAACAGCCTGCCCAGGGGGGTGGTGGAGTCACCATCCCTGGAGGTATTTAAGAAACGTGTAGACATGGCTCTTCAGGACATGCTGTAGTGCCCAAGATTATTGGTTTGTGGTAGGGTGTTGGTGTGGGGTTGTGAGTGTGGGGTTTAGTTGGTGGGTGCTTTTTGTGTGTGTGGTTTTTCTGGGTTTTCTGGGTTTGGGGTTTTTTTTGAGGTTTTTTTTTGTTGTTGTTTGTTTGGTTTTGTTTTGTTTTTTAATGTGGTTGGACTCAGTGAGGCCTCTTCCAACAACTAAGATTCTGTGATTCTGTGAAAAACAGCAATTCTAATAAAGGTCCTCTTTTTCTTTCACAGCTTTTTTATTTTTGGTCACTGAAGCAGGTGCTCCCTCCCTGTCTCTTTCAGAGCATGTAATCTCAAAATAATTAGCTAAGAGGACTTTTCTTTGTGTCATAATTAAATGAAATTTAAGTAACAGACTATACTTTTAGAGTGCAAAACCATAGGTGCAAATTTTCAACTATTATATAGTTGAATTGGCAGCAAGGACATCAGCTGAACAAAGGAAAAACGTACAGCAACAACTTTACTCACAGGAAAGCAATGGACTGACTCCCCTGTAGGTGCTCAGAAGAGATCTGTCTGCATTCCATGCTGTTTCAGTCGCCTGCTCTTTAGCATCGAGGCAAATCAGACTGTGCTGTGACTTGCATAAGGTGGGTTGATGTTCAAAAGAGAATTGTACAAAGCTACCAAATTAATTTCAGTCTGACTCTGGTTTTGAATGCAGGTTTCCAGGGTGAAAGGCTAATGTATTAACCCATCACATCAAGCACATCTCATTATGCAAAAGTTAATGTTAGCATACTCCACTTCCTACATTTTTAAGGATCTGATGCTTCCAGGGACTTTATTTTCTCCTCATGCTAATTGTACTATCTGCATCTTTTACCTGATTTAACATGTGATTTGTGTCGAAAAATTCCTTCGAACAAAACAACAATCAGGCTTTCATGAAATCACAAGTCATCTAAGAAGCAAGGAAAGTAAGCTGTGGTGGAACAGAAGAGGATGCTATTCTCAGTCCCAGTGGGCAGCAGAGCTAAATAAATGAGAGTTACCCACTGAATTAATTACATTCACTCTTGGAAGAAAAATGCTTTTTCACTTTAGAAGTGTATGCAATTATCCTTTTTCTCTCCCAGCCACATGCATACACATCTGGTAACAATTCTGGCCTTTACAGGATGCTTTTTATGTCACTGTGGGGAAAAAAAAATTAAAAAAGCTGTAAATATTCTGTACAAGCACCCCTGGCACAAAAGTTCTAATTCACCAGCACAGAGAATAGTCTGTGACACTCTAGTCTCAGTGACTATAAAGGATGTATCCAAGGCCATGCCAATGAATGCCCAACAGTTATGTTCTGCTGAACCAACTGAGATGGTTGTCAGTGGTAACTTCTTTCCCCATCCTGTACAGGGATGTAGGATGAAGTGTAGATAACCTTGAAGAAATCTGTTGCTGACATTTAAATAAATTAATGATGTACTCTGTATACAAACAAGAGAAGCTGATGTTTCAGCAGTGATGGGCCTGATTAGTTTTTAATGATGATGAAGCCAGCACTTCAATGGTTTGTGAGGAGCTTTTAAAGCCAAATTTTCAGTAAGCCTGTTCACGTGAAAACATGACACTTCTATTGGTATATTCAGCTATGTGAATGTATATAGATACTGGCTAAATCTAAACTGTGTGTCAAACACATGCTTCTGGTTGTCCCAACAGGGAGCAAATGTGACTCCTGTCATGCCTACACACCTGTCTCCTTTCCAAATAAACCACAAATATGAAGATGGACAGGCAATGGCGTGCATCTGGGTCTTTCCTGGACATGTCACAAAATGTCTAGCAGCTTTATACACAGGAGCCGAGAAAGTACCTCCTGCTCAGTTAAGTTAGACATAGTCACTGCCATTTTCCTGTCTGCTGTGCTTCTGAAGAGGGGGAGTTTCCTGTGATGGTAGCTATGAGGGAGCTTCTATTTTATGAGAGCAACTGATGCAACATATTAGGACAGCAATTTAAAATATATACATTACTGCTACTCTTTCTTGATTTGTTACTTTTCTAGATATTGATATTGTCAGTCTGAAAAAGAGTGGATATCTTTTGTGCATAGAAAAAAAATATCTATTTCCATATAGTAAAGGGAAAGTGGGAATGTTCAACTCTGCCTGGTAGCTTAAAGAAACAAATTGAAATTAATCCTATTTTATGATGCTGTGAAGATGTAGTATTAGAAAAGCATTAGTCTTGACCAAGACTACAGAGAATCGATTCATGTGTCATTCTTAGAGCTTAAGTGACTATTAAAATGCAGATAATTTGTCCGAATTGGTGAAGTTATCTCAAATCCTCAAAGGGGGATGTTAAGTCAATTAAGGGGACAGGTGTAAGTTGCTCAAAAGACAACAGAAAAATAATGTTGTTCTCTTCATTCCCTTGCCACTCAAGTGTTGCTTGCAGCCCCTCAAAATTGGCACAAAGAAATTTGATGGTCTATCATTAATATACTATTTGTGCTATTTTTATTAAATGGCAGGTGAATGCTGACATAAAGATATTTAGTATTGTACCTGGAGACCGCTCTCATAAGGGGTTTTGATAGAAGCTGAGACAAAATGTATATTGCAGGTAGGTAAATGCCTCTCTATTTTAAAGGCTGTTACAAAAAATCATACCTTTGGTATCAGAATCATGTAATTTGTTCAGCTCAGGTGAGGATACTCATATCTTACAAAATTCTAAAGTAACAAGAGCAACGAAACCTGATTTCCTAGGGATGTCTCTTGTGGATGGATTTGCTGGCACCTCACACAGCATCAGTTCCAGGTGATGCTCTTTGTATTTGGAGTGCTTATATAGACTCTCCCAGATAGACTTTTCTGTGCCTCATAAAGGTAGAGCTCATACTACAATGGGCACTCTGTTTATAAGGTTGAAGCTGCTTCTTCTCTGCCCCCTGGAAATTGCATAGAACATAATACCTTTGAGACAACTATCTCTTCCAAATTTTGAATCATTCAAACAACTTCTGCTAAAATGTCATCAAGTGCAGATCAGACACAAACAGAGAGGGACACTGTATAAGTCTTGCTTCCATCTGCAAATAGTAAAAAGAAGCTGCCATGCATGTCTCAGTAGGATTGTGACAGGACAAATCCAGCCCCATGTCCCTCTGATCAGCTGCAGCACATCTGTCACCAGCTCATTACTGATACTAGAGTGATGTCACACTATTACAGAGGATCCAAGGAAGAAATGAAAGAAAAGAAGTATCCTTAGATTTGTTTAGTACCATTTCCCCTTTCCCTAGCAGTAGAAGCAACATTGCTGGCTGACACTGACTCAGTTTCACTCATAAACCCTGCAGGAGAAAACACTGATGTTTCAAAGGATTTTAGTTCATCCTGTTCTTTCCTAGAATATTGTGTTACCTTCACAACTGAGAGAAGCATCCCTTTACTTTTCACATTGAGATACTAGGACATACATAGCATTTAAAATGTAATATTAATTTGCATTGGTTGCAGATTGCAGTCTATTTAGTACACAGAGAGAATACTATACGTGCGAGTAAATCACAAATGATGTGACAGAGTACCATGTACCAATGCTTATGAGTATCCTCCTTCTTTCACAGTGCATTAAAAGAAATTTTACCCTTGAACTTATCCTGAGATTTTTAAAGCCTGATTCAGTCCTCTTAACATAACTTCCTGAGCTTTGAACTCATTGAGTCTTCTAATAATGTCCTTAAATGAGAGAAAGAGGTAATTTTCTCTCTCGCTGCCTTTACGGCATCATCAATCATACATCAGTCATAAGTGTTAGCATTGCACCATGGCTGCCTTTTTTTTTGTTGTTTTTTTTTTCTTTTTCTTTTTCTAAGAAAGCCTAATCATGCATGGAGAAAGTGCTCTAGAGTAAAATTTTCCATATATAAATTACACTGTCTTTGTTCAGAATTCCTGTACCTCCTGCAAGGCAATTTTACTATAAAGCCTTACAGTGATTCAGATCCCTAGCTACAATATTTTTTTTATAACCTTTCCTTCAGTCACTGCCACAACACATTTCTGTAAAAAGCAAATTCCATGGATGTTATATGGACAGATTTATAAATGAGTTGCACTGTAATAGTGTCATAGAAGATATGCTTATTAATTGAAGGGATGATGTAACTATTGAGCTATTTGAAAAGCCAAGATACTTTTATTTCAATCCTAAGAAATAGGCAGCAAGCTATTAAGAACTTGTTTGTCTGAGCATTTATTCTCAAACATTTCCGTATTCAGCTAATTTCAGTATTAAAACGCTGTCAAATTAATATAGTGGTCTTTCCCACTTGAAAAGTAGATTAGATCACACAAAATGTGATGATCTTAATCTGAGCCCTCAGCTGACTTTTCCCACATTAAAAAAATCAATATTTGCTTTTCCAGAAAGAATTTCAATTGGCAGTAGGTGGTTAGGAGGAATGAAGTCTGAATATTAACTGTACCCAGTGGCAGTAAATGTATAGGAAGGAAAAATGAAATAATTTCTGAATCTCACTGTTTGTTGAAAATAAAAATCATTTCCATATTAGACATTATTTCCCTCAGGAAAATAAATCAAAGATCGAATAAAATATCCCTGGTGCTTTCCTGCTTATTTACAAACTTCTGTTTCCTGAATACACCACTTCAAGGCCCTATAGCACAAAGTGCTTGTTCAGGATCACACCCAATGACTGTTCTCTGCTTCTTTCATCCACTCTTTCCACTTTCTTCTTCCATTACTTTCACACACCTTCCCATTCAAACAACACTTTCTGAAAACTTCTTTCATTCTTGTCATATACATTTCTAAGTGGCCTTACGTGCTGTTGCATGCTCATGTTTTGGCACAGGAGACACTAACATTCTTTCATAAAGATGCTTATTTGTTTTTAAATGCTTGTGAAAAAGGAACACATCTTTTCCCACTATGGTTTCATTATACTTTAAACCAGTCTTTCATGAGGTAAATATAGAAGCAGCAGCAGGGAGCAGCCTACACTTGAGGCTAGCAGTCTCACAGAAATACTGTACAAATAGGACTTCCTGCTTTCTCTTCTTTCATGCAAGACTTGAATAACTGGCACTGACTCGTGCCTGCCAAAAGACTGCTCTGTAAATCCATTCTGAGCAAAAAGGAAAATATAAGTAAAATGAACATGTTCACCAAGTCTGTTTTTTCACCTTTTGAACTCTAGAACAGCTTTTTTAAGCAATCAGCTCTAAGTGTAAACAATACCCTGCTGCCACGCCTCCTTTCTCAAAAAGCCATTTGCAAAGTATTATTTATTTCTCTCAGGACAGAAATAAGCATTAAACACAGGAAAGTTAATGCAGTTCATAAGGATAAACTAGGGGTTTAAATGAGTGTGAAAACTTGCTGAGGCAAAGTCCTTAAAATTATTTTAAAGCTCTAATAGGATCCCTTGCATGCATTTGAAACGTACACAAAGCACTGACTCAGGGCATTGTCTATGTTGTTTCTATTATCATTATGACTTTGCAAGCTGTGCCTTACTAATGAGCACTCAGTGCAGTGATTTACCTATTGTGGGAACCACTGTATCTTTGACATGTCCCCCCATTTTCTGAGAACCATCCCCTAATTGATATGAAACTGCTGTGAAATAAGGTAATACTACATGTAACAGAAGCAGCCTAGAGTAGCAGATTTGCATCCTGAGAAGACAGTCCAGCATAACACAGAGAAAGCTGTACTACTCGAGTCACAGAATCACAGAAAGGCAGGGGTTGGAAGGGACCTCTAGAGATCTTCTAGTCCAATCCCCCTACCAAAGCCGGTTCACCTAAAGCAGGCTGGACAGGAATGCATCCAAGTGGCTTTTGAATATCTTCGGAGTAGAAGACTCCACACCCTCTCTGGGCAGCCTGTTCCAGTGCTCTGTCACCCTTTTTCTCATGTTCAGATGTCCACTGCTCTCCCCTCATCTATCCAGGCAGTTATGCTATATCATAGAAGGCTATCAGGTTGGTCAAGCATGATTTCCCCTTGGTCAATCCATGTTGACTTCTCCTGACAACCGTCTTTTCCTCCACATGCTTGGAGATGACATCCAGAGTGACCAGCAGCAATCAGCACAGGCCAAGTGTGGTACCTCCCCATGCAAAGAAGGGAGACATTGAATTACCTCTGCCAGAATTAGGTAAGAAGATTCACCTCAGAAAGACAGAAGAAGAAAAAAAAAAAGGTGAAGTTTCATTGTTTTTAAGCATGCAAATATTTGGTGTCTTTTTCCTTTGCAGCCAGCCATCCAATCACATGGAGAGCATAAAGAAAAGTTCTCCTTCTTGCAAAAGGGAATGGAGAAAATACAGCAGTCATTGCACCAGGCTGGCACTATTGAACCACTGAGCCTGTCCAAGAGAGGAAGGTAAAAGTTAGTCAGCAAACACAGTCTTGCTTCTCTAAACAGATACCATAAAACTGCATGTACACAGGGTAAACCTTATTTAAAGATGAAGAAGTCCTGCAGCAGGTTTTGCCTCTTGCAAAATTCATGATTCCACTTAATTCCTAGGGTCCCCAAGGACAGTACAGCTCCCATGGCTCTGTCTTTTTTCACCCCAGAGGCACATATGATGCAAAGCTGTATGCGCAAACAGTCTGAGCTGGACTGCTCTTTCAGAGGCACAGGCTCATCTACCACAGGATGGTTGATGCCTCCGGCACTATTAATGCAGTATCTTTCCTAAATATGTGTCGCTTCCATGTGAGAACACAAGTTGGAGAGGTTTCCTGGAAGGGTATCTGTAGGGACTGGTATGCCTGGTCCCATGGAAGGAAGCAATCTATTGCAGTACACAGACATGACAGGTTCCTTATCATGTATACCTTTTCAGATCTGGATCCTTTTTTCATGGAAGTTTCTCAGCTCTTCAAATCAAGACTTTGTAATTGACCCTGACAGCCAGAATTGAGATACCTTAGGTTTCTTTCTTGTACCTTCAAGTTTTGTTTCTGAATTCATCTGTCAGGCAAACAAGGGTGAAAAGAAAAATAACGTGAGCTGCTTAGCTGAAAATTTTATCCATTTAAAGCGTCTTCAAATAGTTCTTAAAATGCAAGATTAGCTTTTCTTCTGCTACACAGAAGCAGCCTCACTAAGACAGTCACTATTGTCTATTTACAGAGCGGGTTTTTCCCATTCTAATGTTTGTTTTAATGGCTGTTTCAAGTGCAGTATATAATCAGTGAGCAGTTAAATTTTGTACCTGTTAGAGAGCTCTTATGTGTTGAAATCCCACAGCATGTTCACTGCTAAGTGACATTCCGTTTCTAGCTTCTACCCAAACTGTGATTTTTTTTTTTCTCATTGGTTGGACTAGATGATCTTAAAAGGTCCCTTCCAACCTAGGTGATTCTGTGATTCTTTGCTTTACACATCCACATTCTGATCTCTATCACACATAACTCTTTCAAGTGGTCTATACATATAAATCCTAATTGACTACTGCCTAACTCAAAACTCACAATGCTAAAGCTTCCAGTGACCTCATGGATCACAACTTTGATTAACAAAAAAGCCTCATAATGATAGACTCAACTGACTAAAAGCTCTCTCTATTTAAATTAATTTTTTTTTCCCAAAGCAATTATCTCTGAGTTCAACAAAAAGAACATTAGACATTTAAAAAACATTTCTAAAAAAATTAAAGGCATTCTTTTAAGGGTATGAGTCCTATATCAGAAAACATCTTTAAAGTATAACTATGCCATCTGGAAATATCAAATGAAACTTTTTTCTCCTAGGACAATGCCAATTTTTTAAATAAATTGAGCCTTCTGAAGATATTCAATATTGTTGAAATGTCTTCCTATGAATAAGATAATCAGTGAGCCATCATGCTAGCCAATTTTACTGAAAGGCTCAAAATGTGCAGAATTATAGCTTCACAAATCTATTTGTTAGCCACTAGCTTAACAAGGTGTCAGGCTGATAGAGGCCAGAACTACTCATCTGCTAATCTACAAATCATTTCTCCTAAGAAAAGGAAATAAATGAAAAAGGCTGATTGCATACTTAACCAGGTCTTGCAGATACAGGAACCCATAAAAGTATGAATATTTTCTATGGGAACCTGAACAATGGAGTGCTTTTACCATTCAGTAATGTGATAGTACTTGGGAGACTTATTATTGATCCATCTACTAGTTTACAGGCAGAGACTGCTGGATGTAAAAGGAACTATCAAACAGATTTGATTTGCTGGGTTTGTTTGCTTCTAGGAGTTGTGAAAATTTCTCATTTTTATGTATTTCTTGCAGTTTAGCAAAAAATACTCGGACATTCAATAATAAACATTTTCTGAATTTAAAATTTGAATAATTTTTGAAAAAAATGTTGAAAACAGTGTCACAAATGAGATCTTTAGGAAAAAAGCCAGACCATGATCAGACTAGGAGGTGTGCTTACGTACAGCCTGATTCCATAATGAATTATGAGTTTTGATTTCCAGAGAGAACATGGCATAAATGACCCTTTCTTATATACCTAGTTTTGTTTATTGGTTTCTGACTGGATGACTTGTTCTGCCTGAGCTCGCTTATTCCATTAAAATTTTAACTACTTCTTATTTCAGCTCATCTGTTTTTTACCAGCTGTATCTTTCTGGAAATGTGCATAAGTAGTATATCCACACTGTATTTCAACATCTTATTCAAAGACACAATACTGTCATCCACAAATAACACACTTCTGTGGAAATGTGTTCCACTCCATGTGGCTATGCTAGCAGGAGTTTTCTGGCTGCACTTTTTTTTTAACACTGATTGAGTCGTTCTTCTTAAAAGGAATCATAGCCTTCTGTGCTGAAGTTTCATAAATACAAAGCTAGGTACAAACTGAACATTTTCAGACAACATTAATTCCGCTAATGCCCTTGTAAATATCTTAATTGCCTAGAAACATAGTGAATCTCTGCCTTGCTGAAAGCCAGAGTATCATGGCATGACTTGGTGTGGTGTGCAACTACCCTGCTAACCTGTTGGAGAGAGCTTTCAGGTGAGTAAGCCTGAATCTTGCAATCAATCACCTTCCTCTTCCAGGCACCCCGGCTCTTAACTCTAGTCCTTTCCTGGGTGACATTTTAAGAGATAAAAAAGACATATCACCCATCCAGTCACTTCACTGTACCAGTGGGAGGAGTGTTCCACTCCATGCTACAGGCACAGCATGACGTGAGGAAAAACATGACAGTAGAGCAGGGCTCTGCCTACAGCATGGCTGTATGCTAGCTACAGCCTAGTTATCACTGAGACAATTTCACCTTAGAATCACAATGAATAGGTTCTGTGTTGTCAATCTCGCCATCTCAGGGTGTTTTCCGAACAATAAGAAAATACTCTATTCTGCTTCCTCCATTACTGAGATGTTTAAGAGGATAGGCTGTGCAGTCTTTTGCTGTTGCACAAGACAGGATTCAATCTGCAACGCACAAATCTGTATCATTAGCCCACAAGCACACCTTCAAGTGCTATCTCTTTCACAATAACCCCTTTACAGTCTTATCCCCATCTTCTATTCTTTTCTTCAAAACTACTTTGAGTCTTAAAATCTTGCTCAGCTCAGCTTTCCATACACTACATGATCCAGCTGGAAGCCTTCTCTTGTTTTTGCTTTCCAAACCCATGGATTTTCTCTAGCTCAACACATTTCCCTTTTCTGTTTCTTCTTTTCCAGTATAGAGCCAGGCTCCTTTCTGTTCCTTCACACTTACTACTCTTGCTGTAAATACCTTCTCATCTGTAACCTGCCATCTGAAACAGATTGCCTCTTTCTCTCTACCTCATCAATTCATTCCCTTTTCAAATCTCAGTCAAAAGCATAGATTTCTCCCTGCCCTATATCTTTTAATTTTTTTCTTGGTGTTATCAGCTTTATGCCTGAATGCCTTAATTAACTCACTGCAGAATGTCTTTACACAATTACTTCCTGCAATTTACAGTCTGCTGTATCTGTGAGGGGCATTTCAGAATATATTTTTTATGACATTTTCTGTAAAACGGAGTACAATTGTATTCCTGTGGTCTTCCAATAAATCAGTCTTACCTTTAACAAAGTTTGATCCTGAAAAGAAGGACTGTATATCATGTTCATACAATAGAATTAATGAATCAACTGCTTTACAGTAAATCAAAGTAGCTTGTCTTTTAAAAATTTCAAATAATATTTGGATGACCTGAAAGGTAGAACTCATTTCACGTAAAAGCAAGGTATTTTGACCAAGTTAAATTACTAAAACTTGGTTAAGTTATGACCAAGGCACTCTGCTTACTTTCATGAACAATTGGTATACATTGGAAATTGTATAAACCTGCCCCCAAATTTTAAATTTACTGTAGGTGCAACTCCAATTTCTACTGAACAACTGACAACCTCACAAGTGGTCTCCTTGTAGAGACATAGGGCAAAAAGAAAATGACAATCCAAAGCTAATGATGGAATACATTGGACGTATCAGACCCTGTTCCTTAGGGAGCTGCTGGTCCTTGCTGCACACAGACATTTTAATGGTCAATGTCAGTAAGTTGCACAGGCAAAAGTATAATCTCAGAAAAACTATTGTCCACAGACAGGAGACAGAGACGTTCACACTGCCCTTGCCCACATGCAAATTGATGTGGGAATAGAACTTTACTTGCTAGTTTCTGCATTAGTGAATCCAATTTAAATTTTTTGCATAGAAAGCTCAAGAATTACAAAAATTTTGAACAACTGCATTTACATTTTACTGGATTTAATTATGCCTGCAGTGTAGTAACTGATAAACGAAGTACTATTCTAGGTCATAGTCCCTGTCAATAATCTTTCAAGAATATATTCTCAGGGAGGGAAGCAGGCCACAGAAGACAAGGAAATCAGTCAAGAGAAAAGGAAACCAGGCCACAGCATACTTAACAGAGACAAGAAGGTCAGATGGATGGGCAAAAAAATGCAGGGCAAAGAAGTAGTAGACATTAATGTATGTGTGGTCTGGAGAAAGGATAAGCAGGAGAATAAAACCTAATCAGATCCTGAAGACTGCTGTTAATGTTTCTCAAATAGGAAAAAATAGTTCCTACTCATCTCACTTTAGATAATTGAGATAAATATGCTTTAGATAATGATTTCAGATAAGTTTTTTTTAAAAAGGCTTTAGATAAAACAGATAAATATGTTTATTTGTCTTCTCGTCTTAATTTAGCACATGACCTATTGCTGCAGTTGACACATGGATGACAAGGGTCTCTGAGGGGAAATATCTTCTCTATTAATGTGGTCGATAACCTGAAAACCTTTATGAATTCCTAGGCAGCTTATTTCTGTCTTTTGGAAGACAATGATGTCTTTCTTATAATTCAAAGATTTTAAAAAAACTAAACAAGTGGTCTGTTCTCCAACTTGTTACACTGTTAATTCTAAAGCTGTTTAACACTACCGTGGGAATGGTATACCCTACTATTCAGGGGAATAGATGTAACCAGTGAAAAGGACAAAGCCAGATTTGCAGAGCTCAATCAATGTACCAACAAGAACCAAAACAGATGCAGACAGAAGTCTTCTGGACCAGTGCTTTTACAGCCTGAGCAATTTATTGTCATATCTGCACTAAGTGTGTTGTTGGGGCAGGGACTGATGGAGCTGGGCTGAAGTGGGATTCCTGGGCCATGGGCAGGGATTTCCCTCAGGGCCTTCAAAGAAATAACACAGTCAATCTAAAGAAGTAACTATACATCAGACTTCTGTTCAAAATTTTCTTAGGTAACAAAGAAACATCCATTGAGTTTCTATCAGAAATATATTACACATCATCAACAAAAAAATTCTGTCATATGTTGTGTTCAGGTAGAAAATATCTAAGCATTTAGTGATGTTTTGTACTACCTAACTCAAAACGAACACAGGGTTGATTACAGCAAAAACACATCTGTGGGCTGACAAAAAAGCATGACTATGACTGTGAGAAAAACCTATTTGGCAACTGAGAGGAGCTTGTCTTAATTTGTTTTGCTTATTTTATTTTAAAGACAATGTTTATTGTCACAGAAACACAGAATAATTATGTTTCTAGAATCTGCAAGTGAACAAGCCTCAGGGAAAGAGGGAGAGGAGTTCAGCTCGCACGGCAAGAGAAGGCAGCTCCCTGCCTTCAGGGGCACACTGAAGGAGAGCAAGAGCAAGGCAAGTTTGATGGCTCCCAAAGAAGAGGAGCTCTTCCAGTCAGTGCCTTGCAAGGCAACTGTCTTGCTGAGCTAAGAACCCCATCCCTGTCCTTCTCTTTCTAAAGACTGCTTTGGTCATTAGAAAAAGGAAAATGTGCGTATGGGCATGAATGACTGAGTAGTAGTAAATCAATAGATAAAAGTGGGAAACCCTGTTCTGCAAAAAAGTGAAAATGGAGAAAGTGTCTCCATTGTCTTCCTGAGCAGCTACCCCTCAGGATCCAATCCCATCTCTAAAAGGGAGATTTTTTTAATTTTAATTTTTAAATTGCCAGTACTTAAATCAGGTAGCCTCCCTGACCCCTCCTTACCCTGACCCTTCCGTGGTAATTCTTGGCCATCAACCTACCTAAAATACAGACTTAAAAATCTGATTTGCCTGCAGCAATAGTCCATATTTTGTCTACTCTTATTTGAATAATTAATCTTCAAGGCCTAACAAACTTCCACTGATGGCTTTCTGCAAGGCACAAAAATTTCTCCTGGTATTGCCAGCCTACTTCAGTAAAGGTGAAGCTGTAATGTATGCACTAAATGCTTACGATATAAAATGGGCTTTGGAATTTAATACAGATTGAAAATAGCAAAGAGAATTCACATTTGTAGATCAAGGTTTCCTGAGCTTCCACAGAAACTCTGAGGCAAAATTATGCAGCTTTGCCACAAAGTCCATATCAGAAATACACTTAAAACAAAAATCCTATTATTTTACTTTAATTTTGTATTTTTATAGCAATTATGTGTATTCTCTGGGAGCATCTTTACCCTGATGCAAGAATGACTAAGACACTGATAAGGGCCATTAGAATTATCACAATTTAACAAGGATCTGTGCATGTTTGCATAAATAATTAGGTTCTGATCAAATCTTCCAAATGAGGACTCTATATTAGCACTTGCAAAATGCTCATACCATGTTTCTACTGCTTGTGCTTGGTTCTAATTTAAAGCTGTCTTAATTCAATGGCATTAATTACAATTTTCAGTGACACCATTTTTCATTCATGCATTCAAAATTATTATTTTTGCTTGTCATTTCAGTTCTATGCCCTCATCTGCCCACCCTTACCCCATAGAGAAGCATGATTTGTCATCCCTGATGGGAGAGGTGTGTCTCACAAGACAGTATCATCATGACAGTCAACACAACATTATGTATGCTGACAAATGTGGACTGTTCAGTGGCTCAGCAGAGAGGCAGACATATGACTATGCAGAATCATCTCTACTGAAGACTCAGCAGGGTCACTTTTTATCATTCTCACCATCATGTGGTTTTCACTCTGCTTGCAATTTTACCATGTTATAACACAATATATCATATGCCAACAGGCATTTCAGGATAGTTTGGTTTATTTGGACAAAATACATGTTTATGAAGAGAGATGGAACTCTTTAGGAAGGAACTTGTTTTTCATGGCTTTGTGTCCAGAATGCAAAACAAATAAGTGATCGGTGAATTCTCTGTAGGCAACCAGTTGACTTTCCTGTCTTTTGGGTCCTATAAAAATCCAATGGCTAGAGAGGTTAGAAAATGGTTCCAAATATATTTTAGATTAGGGAAAGTTGTTGGTCATGAATTACTTTTTGCAAGCACTCTTCTTAATCTTGTTTAAAGACTTTCTTTTTGATATTCATGTTGTGAATGGCAAGTGAGATGTCAACTTTCTCTCCATTGCCTTATCAGAGGGACTAGAAGAGAGTGTAAGAATAGGAAAGTAAGCATATGAACAACGATGGTATTGTTTTCCACATAGGAAAACAATACTGATAAGGGAGGACATCAACCCATGGTCCTCCACATAACAAAGAATGCAAGCAATCTTGTTATATTTAGACCAGAAGGTACTTTTGAAATGTCATTGCACTTTCTCAGCTTTTTTATTGGCTGAGAATTTTCTACTTCTCTATTTCTAGACATTCATACTTGGGTCATAAAAAATATTCATTTGAATAAAGGAGAGAACACAGAGAAGGCAGAGAATGCCCCTTTCCCCAAGACAGATGTATTAAACTGCACTCATAAGAGAACAGGGGAAGAAAGCAATGAAACAACAGTAAAAGAGAAATCAGAATAACGTGATCCTAGTCCTGTAGCAGTGGGTCATACCAAGTGCATGTATCTATACATGTTATACAATGACAAGTTCCTAGTCTCTAGAAAAAAAAAAAGTGGATATTCTTCAATACTATTTCAGAATGGTATAGTATCCCACCCCTTTCCCATATTCTCAGATGGACCTTCAGACTATCCATCTCAGCACAACAATTTCTCAGAAACAGAGGAAGAAGGGGTGGAAACAGTCTGTGGCAGAAAAATTAAATTCTGGAAGTATACTATTACTGAAATAATGTGAGAGCATTATAATGTAAACAAGTAATTTGCAAGAGTTTTGAAAGCAAGCTCCCATCTGTTCTGGATGCATAGAAATGCTACAGAAGGGACTATAATTTACAGTTTAAATGGTGGTACTGTTAACCTTAATTTAACAGGAGAAAGAAAACTACTATACGTGTTAAACACCATAGCATTTTATAAATGATCCACAAAGAGCAGAAAATCAAGACACAGATACAAGCTGGTGCCTGAAGTCCACCTTTACAGGTATGCCTGAAATGATTTGTCAAGCCAGTGCTGAAACAAACTCTGTAATACATGAAATACAATAATTACCTAAATTCTTCACATCTTCTAAAAAAAAAAGAAAAAGACTTTTAAATATCTAATATAGCAATGATTCTGTCAATAATCCATATTCACTCTATAGCAGCTGCTGTGAATCACTGCATTTCACACTCACAAACCCAGAATAGCAAATAAAGCTGTTTGGCAACACAAGTCCTCTGCAGTAGGGCTGTGTGAGTAGTGTGGCAATTGTAATGGCACTTTGATGATTTTGGAACACAAGACCCCCTCAAAGTCACAGCACAGACAAAATAATTTAATCCACCATCACAGATGCAGGATTCCTTTTCTAAATGGATTGATGATGACAGCAGCTGGAATTACAGACATCAGAAAGAGTTATTTCAGTCTGCTAGTTGGAAAGAACATTTTCCAGTTCTTCAACAGGAATACACTTGTTGAAGTCATTAGGATGAAATAGATCTTACCCTTAGGAAACCAGATTGACTACAGGGATGTGTGTTTGGCCTGTTTCATAGAGGTGGCTATTTTCCTGCAATTACCCAGGAAGGGGAAAGAAAGAGAGGCTTTGATGAACAAGATAGAACCATAAATTCTATGGACTGATTTGCTCAGTAAAGATTCATATTGTATAGGGGAAAAATATTTTTTTCTTTATTATACAATTATTTTTCTCTTAATGCAATTGTTGAAATTTTTCTGTTGATTTACGTTACTGCACAGTAAATGTTGAATTTAACAGGTGTTCCCAAAGGATATTGTTTGGGAGCCCATACAAAAACTTTCAAAGGGTGCACAGGGATTTTGTACATAGGGAAAAACTGGAAAGACATTGCTGCTAGAATACAAAGGTGATGATACTTGCCCATCAGTGGCAAGCGGAGGTTTTGCAGCAACTTGGCTCATCTGGTAGAACAGAGGTTTAATTGGGTGCCAGAAATTACAAGTCAAAGCTACAAAAATCATTACGTCAAAAAGAGAAACTTTCTCCTGTGTTTCAAGAAAGCACTTGGAACTGTCCCCACAGAGGTGTTCTTTCACTAAGTATTTAAAAGGTTTGGGTTTTTTTTGTTAAATGCTACCCAGTGCTGTGACAGTCTCCACCATGTGTTAGAAACTAGTAATACTGATGATCTGCATCAGTATAGAAGGCTCTCCAGACTCTCTGAGGCAGCCCCAAATATGTTCCAACTGCCATGAGGAACCATGTAGAAGGTGGTTGGGCTACTTTAATCTAAAATTGGGGAGAACCTCATTTAAGAAAAAAGATTAAATTACAAATCAGCTTCTTTGATTTGAAGTGCGTATTATGAAACAATGCAGTTGTTCAAGTTTCCCATTCCACCATATCCCTGCCCTTACTGTGACACCTATACAGCAATGATAGTTCCTCATCCCAGAGGCATAGGAGCAGAAAATCCAGTTGTAGGACCTTACATATTGTTGCTATTGTTGCTTCTAATCCTAATGGGCAAGGATTTGTTGAAAAACAGACACTGCTGGAGTTTCATTAGGTTACTGTATTTCATCTTAAATTGTTTCTTTAGGGAGACACCTATCATCCCAATGAACAATAATAGATGTGACTGTTTTGGATCAGTACCAGTCACCAGATATATACAAATTCCTGGAGGATGCTTTCACCATAGCAAGATTTTTGTTGTTATACAGCAGATTATCACTGACATTCACTGCTGCTGATAAATGTCCATTAAAATCTTTTAGCACACAGGATACATAGGTGCTGAGTGCTGAAGAACTTCATGTTTGGCATCTGAATACCTGGAAGTCACTGAAAGAGCATGCATGTTTCTGCCATAGCATATACACTACCCATGCTGTGCTGAGGATAGGAAGATGCCTGAGATTACTCATCAGATGAGATCAAACTTCAATTCAGACTTAACAAGGTGCTTGTAAAAGCTTACTGGACGTTTTGCTTCATGGTTAGAAGGGTCAGAGAAGAAAGGTGGAGAAACTAGCGTGTAAAGGATGATGCATGGGGAATGACCAAGGGATGGCGGTGCTGGGGACCCCTGCTCTGAGCTGGAAAGGTCAGGAAGATGCTTGGGGTGGGGTAGCCTCCATTTACAGGACATATACAGGGCGCTGGGAAGAGAAGGTACAAGAGAATACAGCTTCATGCTCTGACATAGGTGTCAGCAGAGCTGAGAGCTGCCAAAAGTAACTACTGGCAACCTTACAAATGGAAATGGGTACATTCACATAACACAAGCACATGATTTTTAAAGACCATCACATATTACTGAAAAATGAGAGAGTTTCTGAAAGACGTATTCCTGTGCTGTAATAGCTACATCAAGTAATTCACACTAGATACTCCTTTCAATACAAGATGCCGTTTCTCCCAGATGTCTTTACAGTGAGAAATAATCACCTGACTGGGAAATGGCTAATGCAGTCCCAGTGATTTCTTATTAGGACTAGAAAGTTTATGTGCCAGACTAGGAAAAACATTTAGAGAAAACTGTTTTAGAGAAACTGATTTAGAGAAACAGTGACGTAACAGAATCAAATCAACAGTTAGGTAGAAGACCACTGAAAATTGTGTGCAGATATTTCTCTAGTGTTTCTTTCTTTTAAGGGCAAACCAGTACAAATTCTTTAGTAGAAGACACTAGACACAGATAAGGTTTTATTTTAATAGGTAATGGTGACGACATCAACATAGTGTATTAGAACAGCTAATTTATGAGTACAGTAGTCACTACACCTTCACAGAACAGAATTTGCATATTTTCACTCTAATATTTATATTTTTGTTTAAATTATACTAAGACCCTTAACATTGTCAGAGTGGTGTAAACTGGCATCTACATAAATGAAACCTAAGCCCACTGCTACCTAATTTGCTCATGCAAAGGAAATGCGCTCTCAGATACTGTGTATGCAATTAAAATAATCAATACACATTTTGGTCAAGAAAGAGATTTTTAGATCATATTAACTGAAAATGCAATGATTGTTTTATCACAAACAAAAAATAGACCTAAAATAAAAAATACATGGAAAGAATATACACTACGCTTATTCTGCATTGAAGTTCTATCCTGGAACTTGAGCACTTTGGTGCAGTATTTACTATATATCTTTTATGTTTAATGCAACATAAAGCTATCGCATTTAGAAGCAGTGCCTAGCTTCAAGACCTGATTCTCTGCTCTGTGAAATTAAGAGTACCTCAACTGAAAGAAAAATCAGTCACATAAAACCTGAATCCAAATTTTCTTGAAATGGAGCAATGCTCTTGGCTCCCCTGAAGTGAACATAAAAACGCATTCTCAGATTTCTGAAAGCATATCAGGAATGTTATTTAGGCTACATGGCAAACAAATTACACTGAAGAAAAGACCCACAAGATCCTGGAAATTTTATTGCTGCAGAGCTCAGTCTTGGGGAAAAAAAGAGACAATTCTACTGACACATATTGAAAAAAAAACACCACCTCACAGTATTTTATGCAGGGTGTGTGGAAAAGGAAGACAGTAAAGCTGGTGGTGAGAAAACAAGTGCAATATCTCATAACAAGGGAGTTTGTTATTATTACAGCCACACATAGGCTATTAGGACACGAGTAAGCACAGCATTAGAGGGAGCCCATATTGCAAGATTATTGTAATATTATCCTAAAAGAACTTCACAAAAAAATGTGACCATAACAAAAGGGTTCGGTGACCTGCTTGATCACAGGAAATAATAGAAAAATTTGCATCTGGACAAAATAATACATGACATAATTCACACACACAGCAGCTAAGAGTAAATGGAGCACCCTGAAAAAAACACAGTCCGGTTTTTGCATTCACTTCAGTCAGTTGTGTTTCTCTAACACTGGCAATGTAATACTGGGAAGCCACTATTACAACTCTCACCCTACAACACTAGGCATGACTGCAGGTTTTCTCTCATACTGATGTTCACCGGCCTTTTCTTGCTAAAGCTGGTATTAAGTGGCTAGTACTCTATACATTAGCTAGTACATTAGCAAATAGTGAGGTGCAGTAAGGGCAGATCTAAACAGCCAAATGGTGGGTGCTGAGACCTGATACCCTGCAGTATATGTATTTGGACGTTACTGCTGTGTTTCACCTCTCACCTTGTCCAAGGACCAATGCTCATTAGTGTCTGGAAGGTACTAGGTAGATTCCCAGAGTGAATCTTTGGGCTTACATACTTACCATTTACTTCTGGAGTATCTGCACATAATTGAGTTCCTGGACTCCATATAAAGATACTATTTTTTGTAACAATTAGGGTATCTTTGTAAAGTGCAATTTGCTGCCATGGATACTCAAGCTATTTCTGAATTAACTAGCCCTGGTACCAGATACTTAGGCCCTTACCTGGATATATAACAAGTAAGTGTGAAAGTGTCTTTCATTCTCTGATTAAATCTTGCACAGACTCCGTGGGAAATTTCTGTCTTAGAGCTCTGGGAGGATGACAACTTCTCTCATGAACCACCAAAGTTGTTTACCTTCTTGAATGGGAGACAGGGCAGAGAAGTGGAAAGGTAAGATTAAGAAATTTTGGGACTCAAAAACTTAGGTTCCAATACAAAGGTGTCTCCAGTTCTGTTTGGCTTTACTATAACTGTGGGGAATTACTTTTCTGCATTATTTTGTTGTTAAGTAGCTTGTTGGAGCTATTTTTGCCATTAAATAAGTACACATCACTGTTGATTTCAAAACCTCAAGGAATTGTGACTCAGAAATGGATCTGTTTGATGCTTTTGGGCAGCTTTCAGGTACTCATGGTGAAAATGTTTGGATCTGGGCAGAGTCTTAACTAATTTGAATACGATGTTTTATTTGCTTGATTATGTAGGCTCTTCAGAAAAAGATGTGGTTGTTCAACTTATCTCCATTCAGTTCCATTCCATTAAAAATATAATAAACAGATTTTTAAGATAGATAATCCCACGTCTAGAAGATCAGTCAGCTAGCAGGATCTACATCATTCAACAGTGTATAAGTAAGTATAAGATCTGTAGGCTTTCTGAGAATTTGTGATGCAAGCACATAGCAGTGGATAATAAAGTTGAAAGAGAAATCTGTGCTACCCTACTACCACATAACCTACACCTCTCTATCCAACTACAAATAACTTGCAACGTTTATGTACCATCTCAAATTTGACCAAGAAAGCAAAGACAGGATTTGGCTTCATCTCCATTGATCCCAGCCAATGTGGAAATGTTTTGTAGTTCTGCTCCTTTGTTGACAAGGCCATAAAATGATAAGACCAACTGCAGTATGCAAACTGGTACTGAGAAATAATGAAGCAGTTCTTGAGCAGTGTGATATACTTTTGTTTCCAGAGTTTTTCCAAACTTTTTTCTTTACGGAAACAGATATAAACAACTGTTGCAAAACAAGATGTCTATAAAGCAGTCCACTTTAATGCCATTATGCTCTCTGGAATGAGGAGTGATACTATCTTGTGCTACTTAGTTTAGAAAAAAAATATATGTCCTTCAAGAAGACATACAACCATGTGACATTTGATCACAGGAACATGGTGATACTTTGTGATAGTACAAAGATTATTAGTTATATCTTTATGAGGTCTCTCGGTTCCAGTCACAAAGCAGATACCAGGTACCTGACTTGAAGTTAATTTTCTAATTTGTGAGCATAATGTTTCCATTATGCCTCATGTTGGCCTAATTATCCTTAATTAATTCTTGCTTGGTTATGCTGTCTGGCATACTGAAAGAGTCTGGCTATTTGCAGAAACTTTACTTTGTGCTGATTAGGAACATTAGGAAGACTTTAAAATAATTTTTCCAGGATAGGTAAGTTATTGATGGTTACTCTGGCAGTTCAGCTAATTGCATTTTAACACCTGACGGTTGATGAAGTAACAAAGATCTTGTTCAGTCTTTAGGCAAAACTCTCTTTTAGCCATTGACATCTAACAAGAACTTCAGAAATGGGTCATTAGTACAATTCCACAATTGTGGAGAGAACACAAACATGTCTTTCTCCACAGCACAAAGCCAAATTTAGAAAAATCTGCCTTAGCAGGTGCTTTGGTAAAGGTGACACTTTGCTTTTGCTTCATTTTTTTGGTGACTCAGATGGACTGCCTGGCATAGACAGACATATAGTGTCTGAAGATGATTATATGCTAGGTGGGAAGCATTTTCTAGAACCCAAAGCAAAAACCAGCTTATTGATTTAAATAGATAAGTGTTGAATTGTTGAGATTTATTTGTGGTTACCAATTATGATCGGCAGAATACAGAGTAATTCTATCTATAAAATATTAACAGCACTGAAGTTCTTCAGGCAAGAACACAGTAATAACTGGCATTTTCTTTTCTGTAGATTGTTACATTACTAATGCCCTACAGTTATTTTGCTCTAAGTTGAGACCACCCCCCTGTCATTAACTCACAGCCGGAATTCAAATTGTCATTTGCATAAACTTTGCCTGCCTCTGGCAAGAAGATGGGAAAAATGCCTTTTCTGAAATCATCAAACAAGTACTTTTCCAAAAATAAATTGAGGATCACTGATATTTTTTAGTTTCTGAAATAAATGAAGCTTTCAGCCAATGTATTAAATTAGTATACATAGAAAAAAACTCAGAGAGAGCAAACTGTATTATAAATAAAGTAAGTGTTGTTAAAGGGCATTTGAACTGGTGTGTTAAACTGAATTAAAATGCAACAGCACACAGACATAGGACTAATTCTTGTAAAGGTGTTCTCTAAGGACTAATATAGGAAGTAAGCCACCACAATGAACTTGCTGATTGTGATATTGCATTTTATTCTATCTCCATTTTTTGCTTAATGTTAAATATGCATTCTTGACAGACTGATATCTCATTCTAAAAATTAGGGTTTCAATGAGGTAAAAGGAAGGTAGAATTGCATTGAAACATTATTCAGTGTACCTATAAACATAGATACATATAAAGAGTGTACCACTCCTATATAAAACCTTGTGTAATATTTTAATCCTCTAAAAAGCCAATGACAATTTTCTCTTTTCCTCTTCTTGTTTTGCTTTTACTTCATAATAGTAATAAGTGCCTTCCATATAATAATAATAGTAATAAGTAAAAGCTCTTACATGTTCTGAACTAAAATCAAACATTGCAAGGCCTCTCTACATTAGGGGACCATTTTCATAGGCTAGAGTCTGTACTGAAAAACATTCTCTGGATTTACACTGACATAACTGAGATTGGAATCAGATGCTGTTTTGTAACTAAAAGCCCAATTATGCCAATCAAATATATCTCCAGGAAGCTAGAAAGCTACATAAAACTTGATCATCCTGCTAATATTAATATATAATTAGTTAATAAGCTCCTACAGAGGGGAATTAATTTGAAAAAATGTGGTGCTTCTGTATTGCATTTCAAAGACTAATGTCACTTACAAAAAGCTGCACCTAACTGGGTTATTTTTTGAACTGACATTCCACTACCAATTAACCTGGCAGCAAGCTCAGTAATTCATTTAGGAGCTGCAAAAAGACAAGTTCAGAGAGAGAAATCACGAGTCCATTATGTATATGAAGTCATTTGTCATCATGGATATTTTATGAGAATTTTATGAAGCTGTAACAGATGACAAGACTTTGGGCTAAAAAGAATCTATGTTTCAAAAAGTAGCTCTATTTGATTTCATCAAATACATTTTCCTCACATGAAGAGATTATAAAACAACTTAGTCTCATGACTCTTGAAAGCTCTTTGACATGTAATATTTTGTCAGAAAATTTTGACACAGAGTCAAAGCCAGCAGCGTAGAATCAGATTATGCAGAAAATGATGCATGGAATTTTAATCTATAAGAAAATCTGGACAATTTTGTAAAACATAATAAAATAAAGGGTGGAATAAATCCACGGAAATCAGGATTTGTACCTTATTATAAAAGAAATATATTTCTCTTGTAGAAAGGAGAACAATAAGTTGTCAGTAAACACTTTCAGTCTTTGGATGGAGTACTCAAGTAATATGGATATTAACAAAACATGAATTAACTCAATTAACGTAGCTGCTATTCCCTAACAGCTGCTATTCCGTAGCAGCATTTTCCCTAACAAAGGTGATGTACATTCACAAGCTTCCACCAGTAGAAATTCTCTTGTCTAAAGAATCCTCTTAAGACGCTTGAACCATTTTTTCCAGTGATGCTGTGTTTGTTTCAAAAACTTTTCCCATACTTTCTCCAGCTCTAGTAGTTGATAGAATGACTGGTAAAATAGAGATTAAGCAGGAGACTTAGAAGTGCCAAAATAGCCCAACATCACTTTCCAAACTGGTTCTACCACAGGCAGACTTCCTCATATCTACTCCTCTATAAAAGATGTGCTGATTTCCCTCATCTTTTTATGCAAAATATCTTGTACTTTTGAAGACACGCAGAGTCTTTTGTGTTAAAGGCTTCAATAACATGTTTCACAACACACTTTGGTGATGAGCCCTGGATAAATGAATGAACGGTCTAGAAAGAAATTAATTAAAACCAGAATAAAACCAGGTCACAATAATCGAAGAAAAAACTAGATCATAGACTGAGGGTAGGGAGGAAGAAGTAGTTAAAACAAAAGGAAGGAATCCCTAATATACTGTCTATAGCAAACCTATCTCCTTTAATGTATGTATGGATAGTTATAACATAGCTTTGTGGCACAAATAGCTCACTGGTATGAAGCCACTCAAAGGTGATTTCTTTGGCATACAACCCACAGAAAGGCAAAAACCTGAACTAACTCAAAATACCACTAAATATACAAAGCAATCCTGAAACTTCTGAATTTTGCAAAGGGGAGAATAACTTTGTGTCTATTCATTTCTAGAAACTTGAGTGTGCATGTTTTTACTAGGATGAGAAAATTATTTTTTTTCCTCTAACAAGATTTGTCCTCACTATTTTGGCTTTTCTAAACCAACTTAGCAATTAAATTGAAACACAAACATTGACTTTGCAAACACTCAAAGTAAAATCAACCTGATTGCACATATTCTTATTACTTCCCCCAAGAGAAACTCCAGTGTAGAAAAACTACTCTCTCTAGGATTTGTGTACACACAATGTAATGTTATGGCAGAGAGAGAGAACCCATTTAGAGGAGAAAGTAACCACAGCACAGCCTTCTGAATGCCCAGCTCCACTTGGGCCAACGCACACTAGGAATATTCCTGTATCGCTGTTCTGTGCCTGTCCTCTGAGGGAACACTGGCACCACTCAGAGACAGGATAGGTACCTCTGCCTCCTGCTATGCTGTGTAGGATAGGTGTTTCACTATTTTAGCATTCTGCTTAAGCCTCTTCTTCCTGATTGCTACTGTCACAGCCTCTTTGTAACAGAATTCAGCAGGACATCATATTTCCAGCCCTCCTGCTTTGAAAGGCTGAAAGATCCAAGGAATTCTTTTCAGCTCAGCTCAGTTCTGTCATTGCCATGTAAACCTACACAGCCTGGAATTCTGTACTCTGGACACTGGAGCTCACACATCCAGTGAAAAGCCACAAGCACTGAAGTATTTCCACGAACATGACTCCCTGTTCTTTTTTCAAAGATAATCTGTAAGAGAGGATAAAATTTTTGCAAAAGAAAGAGACCGAAATCCCTAGCATGTTAAAATATATCCAGCTGTAATTTTAAAACTCTTAAAATCACACTAATTTCAGATATTTTAATATTTTTTCTTTATTGATATTAAAAGAAGTGTCCTGAATAGGACAATAGTGTCCACAACAGGCTTTTAAGGTTTTTTTTCTTTACAACTGCTCTAGGGTAGAGGAAAATATTTATAGCCTAGATTAAACAAGTGGATGGTACCAATGTCTCCAGAACCATTTGAAGTTCTTCAGGTGAATGGGAAAATTGACTTAAAAATGAGTTAGAGTAAACCCTACATGAAAAGGCTAGTAAAAAAAAAAAAAAAAAAGCATCATTCCCTTGCCTATTCTTGCAAAAACAAATCTTCTGAGAATGTTCATATGGGTAAAGTTACTCACTCTTAAAAGTGTTCAGAACTTCTAGGACATTTTATTTTATGAAATTTGGATTGCTAAGGGTAAGGCTGTGTTTTCTGTTTTTCCTCGGTCTCTTTGCTCTCTTTCTGCAACTCCAACAAAGCAGCGAGAGAAAAACACATGATATGGAACATATGAATGGAAAGGTCACTACTCACAGAGACATATGAAGAAGAGTGTAGTAGCCAAAACTGCACGTTCTAGAAATGCCTAAATTTCAAGTTGACAAACTCCCTATGAAGATTACTCTCTAAGTGTATTGGCCAAGAATTTGAATTCATAGAATTCAAGAAGGATTTCTCAAAGAAAAAAAACCAAGCATCTATTCAGACACTCTTCCAATGTTCCAACTACATGAAGTTCTTTTTCATATCTTCTAGTTGTACAGTGTTTTGTCTGTGCCTAGTTTTTATCTTAGGTCTGTGGATTTTCAAGGTGTAAGCAAAGATGCAATCATACTGCAGCCTTTGGCTCCACATGGAACTAATAGAAAACTACTCTAATAACCTTGTTAACTCCTTATGCCTCTGCTAATCTTATCCAAAACAAGATGTAAATTTTAAATTATTTTCCTTCTTATTCCTCTGATTGTTTATGGGACTGAGCCTTTCCCGTTTGTTTTGTTCTATGAATGTATTTATAGATCTGGATCATGATCATGTTCTCTTTTCTGATCCTATCCTCTCTCAAACTTAGCCGTACACACTCCTGCACAGCTGGTAGATGCAAATAGGAAACAGGCCCAGAAGTTGCTGCAGTAGGCAATTCCAAAAGTGATGTTCATTAGAGTTTCTGCTCTGGATATTGTTACTCCTATATATTGCTGAACACTTTGAATAAAATACATTATTTGTAATATTCTTAATTCACACACTTTTTTTACCCCCAACTCCTAGTCCCATTCTCTCTTCACTCTCTGATCTTCCTTCTTACTATCATTCTAGGATAATTTAACCTGAAAGATTAATTGAAAAATGCCCTCTGTATTATAAAAAATGTAATGTCACCTTCAGCTACATCTTGGCCTATTAAAAACTGTACTATTTCCTTCTCATCCTTTCTTTTTGTTCTGTTTAGAGCATGAGATCATCCGCTAAAAACTCTGCTATACCACCTTTGCACAATGTCTGGCACACTGTGACCCTGCTCTGAACTGTGCTGCAAGTCCCGCACCACTTGATCCTTTCATATCTACCTGCTAAGCTTACAGGAATAAACAGTCCTATTGATAACACACTTGGGAGAGGAAAGCACTTTACTCTGTGCCGTTAGAATGGAGAGGAGCAATGACCCATGTATTCTCTTATCACCAATTTCTGAGTTTGCTTGCTTTGAGACTGTTTTCTTGAAGTTACCTGAGTAGTCACTTTTAACTTTAGCAGTCAGTGACAGATAAACATGGAAAGTACATTTTATTCCTGTTCTCTTTGATCCTTTACCCTAAGACACAACCTTACCTAGTGGGGTTTGATATCACTAACCTTTCCCCAAACTGGGGCTGACATTCTTTCAAAATTTTGCTCATTTAGAAGTCCACTGATTATGGAGTTACACATGCTGTGAACTTGGTTGGCATCTTCCACTAAGCAAGTACAGCCATCTGTTCTAGTTCATTGTCATAGCAGTCAAATATCTTAGGCAACTTTTTTAACATTAAAATGCAAAGACCTCCACATAGCAGTAAGGAGGAAGAGAGAATAAATTAAGCAATGCTTAGAATAGGAAGGACAGCAACCCTCAGACAAGTTATATATACTACATTTTCATTTGAATTTTAGCACGTTGCTAAGGAGATGGGCAGGAAGAGAATTTGGAAGGGTTATCTACCTTAAGGAGCAGGGTGAGAGAAACAGGTTGGCAGCTTCCCATCAATTAGACTTCAGTTCAGAACTGAGGACAACATCCAAAATACAAGATGTTGCTGTTTATCCCAGTATTCAACTCAAAGAGTCTGGGATGCATTCTGGGAAAGCTAAGTAGGAGAGACTGGAGATCTGAAACATAATCTCAACTTTATACATACAGAAATTAAGATAGGGAGAATTGAAAAATTTTCTTCAGGTCACCTGCCAGATCAGGAGATGCAGCAGTGCCTTTCTTATCCAAATAAACCACCAGATTGAAAAAAATCTAAACTATTGCATTATTAAATACTTGCAGGATTGGGTCAACAGGTTGCAGCTATAGAAGGAGAGATGCTCCACGGATATTCCACAGAGAGTCTCTGTTACTAGACTGTCACACTTCTACTAGAGGGAGAATATGTAGATGTAGTGCTGAGGGACATAGTTTAGTGGTAACTTGGCAGTGTTAAGTTAATGGTTGGACTTGATCTTAAAGGTCTTCAACCAAAATGCTTCTATGATTCTAATACCAAAAACCCAGCAAACAGCAGTTACAATAAAAGCTGCTGAGCATCTCAAACTAATAATTTAATCTTCTGTAAACACAATTCTTTCAAAATAAAACTGTTTAGAAATAGCAGCCTAGCAGTCCTAAGCATGCAAGTGCCATCACCAGACAGCTTCATTCTCTGAGGAACTGAAGTACTCATTTGTGCTCCTTGGATTATAAACCAATTTCAGTATGCTTTCCTGCTTCATAATTATAGATCTGATTAACAGAGATTAATTTGATTTAAAAATTAGGCAGTACAAATAGCACAGTTTTTAAAAGAAGAGGGAATAACTTTGTTTTGGACGTTAGTGAGACTGTTTCTTCATTTACCTCAATCGCCAACACCTTTGTTTTTGTTAATATCATTAAATTAGACAATTTAATGAGAATGTCATTAGTGCAAACCATGTTTGAGAATTTCCAATGTAAAAACTCTCCAGCTAGCTAGAAATTATCGGTCAGATCTTAATCTTTTTTGACAATGCTGACTTCAGTAGAGCTGTAAAAGTTTGTACTGGTTGAGTTTTAGCTACAATCTAATATCCAACAGCTTTTGGAACCTTTTTAATTATGTTTTCCAATCTGAAAATGGCTAGTAATAGTGAGCTGCAGCTTTCAGTTTTCATTATCTAGTAGTACATCTACTTTAAGCTGTCGTTCATATTGAAAGCTAAAGCTAACATGTAATTATGATAATCCAAGTGTCAAATAACCTCTCAAAACTATTTCCCTGTAGTGTTTGTAGTTTGAACTTCACCGGCAATTCTGATTTTGGCTTTTTTAGAAAGTGCCTTAAAAGAAACAGGGGGAGTATATTCACAATTTGCAAACTCTTTATTAGCTTAGTTAGAAAGTTTAGATTTAGTTAATCTACCTAACCTCAAATTCCTTTTCAGCTGTTCTGTTTGTGTTAAGCAGGACAAGCAGGATGTTAATTATGACAGGGTGATACCCAGGTGGCTAAGGCATGTGCCTGTCAGATACCACCACTGCAACGGCACGTTGAACAGCCCAACTGTGCCCAGAAAGGCCACAGCATTTGCCTTAATCTGTAGTGAGCTAGGAAGTTTAGAAGTACGAGTTCCCAGTGCATGCACAAAACCCTGGATCAGTGTCCAACAGTAAGGTGGGTTGGGGGAACAAAGAACAGTCTGTCAGGCCTATGAGAAGCAGACCATAGTTCACTTTGAAGATAGTGAGAGCTATGACTGTGTCTTTCTATCTGTGGGTGCCTGGGCACAGTATAATCTCCCTGAATTCCTCAAAGAATTCCACATTTAAGTTTGTCGATGGAAAGGGATCATTTACACTGTGACAAATCAATTGGTTTTAAATCTGCTAAGGAAATGAAATGGTGGAGTTGGGAACTGACCTCAGTTTGTGGTTGAGTCCCACTTTTGAAAAGGAGTATTATACAAAGTCTTCATCCACAGAGAAAGTGAGAACAAGAACTGAGAAGTCTCTTAATATCAGTTCTGAGTGACTGCCTTTATTGTTAAGAGTCCTAGACACGTCATCTATAATATCGAGGTTATTCTGATGAACAGTTATTATTCTTATATACACTTATAGAATCATAGAACTGTTTGAGTTGAAGTGACCTTTAAAGGTTATCTAGTCCAATCTGCCCTGCAATGAGCAGGGACATCTTCAACTAGATTAGGTTGCTCAGAGCCCATCCAACCTGACCTTCACTGTTGCCAGGGCACCCACATCTCTGGGAACCTTGTTCCATTGTTTCATCACCTCAATGTAAAAAATTTCTTCCTTATCTAGTCTAAATCTACCCTCTTTTAGTTCTAAACTATTACCTCTTGTCCTATCACAACAGGCCCTGCTAAAATGTTTATCTCCATCTTTTATATAAATCCCCTTTATGTACTGGAAGGTTGCAATAAGATCTCCCTGGAGCCTTCTCTTCTCCAGGCTGAACAACCACAACCCTCTCAGCCTGTGCTCATAGGAGAGGTGCGTCTGCCCTCTGATAACCTTTGTGGCTCTCCTCTCAACCTGCTCCAACAAGTCCATATCTTCCTTGTGCAGAGGACTCAAGAGGTGGACACAGGACTCCAGGTCATTTCCCACCAGAGCAGAGTAGAAGGGCAGAATCACTTCCCTCAACTTGCTGGCTACTCAATCCTTTGGGGTGCTGGTGGATGAAAGCTGGACATGAGCCAGCAATGTGTGTTCACAGCCCAGAAAGCCAACTGCATCCTGGACTGCATCAAAAGTGCGTGGTTGTTCTCAATCCCTTCGTACCTTAGCCTCTATTGATACCAGGGGTTGGTGCAGGACCTTACACTTCATGAAGCTCACATGGGCCCACGTCTCAAGCTTGTCCAGGTTCTTCTGGATGGCATCATGTCCCTCAGGCATGTCAACTGCACCACTCAGCTTGGTGTCATCTGCAAACTTGCCGAGGGTGCACTCAATCCCACTGTCTGTCATTAATGAAGAACATTAAACAGTACTGGTCACTGCTATTTTAGTATTAAAAGAAGGATAAGATTAAGAAACTGAATGTGGTGTAAATGCAAGGTAGCAGGGAGAGTTACAGGGGTAGTCTCTGTTGGAAGAGTGAGAATCTCTGTGCTGGATGCAGCCTTTTCCAGGGGGCTCAGCAACAGATTCACAACAGGTCAAAGCTGTACCCATTAGCTTTGATGAAAACACCTCTGTAAAAACATATTTAAGAAAGCACAACAATGCTGGAGAGGCTGAGGAAGAAGAGCAAAAAGAGTGAGAAACTTCCTCTCTCAAAAAGAGAGGAAACACCGAAGTCAGAGAAGGAGGAGGAAGAAGAGGTGTCCCATGGTGCTGGAGCAGATACTCCCAGCAGCCTGTGGAAAAGCCCATGTCAGAGAAGATTTTACTGATGGGAACTACAGCTTTTGGAGAATTCATGCCAAATTAGGGGAAAGGGGGGAGAAGGAAAGAATGGCAAACAGAAAACCACTGTATACTTAATGTAACATACCCCATCATGCTTACCTGCACCCTACCAGAACAGGGCAGAGCAATCGGATGCAAAAAGGTGAAGTTCAGCATAGGAAAAAGGGAAGGAAAGGTCTTATGTTTCTCTTTGCCTCTTACTACTCAAGTCTATTTTAATTGGCAAAAAATTACATTAATTTTTACCAAGTTGAGACTTTTGCACACAACAGTAAGTGGTAAGCAATTTTCCTGTCTTTATCTTGACACATGAATTTTCTTATGCCTGTTCTTCATATTTTCTCCTCCTGTCCTACTGAGGAGGAGGGAGGGAGGGAGTGGCTATGTAGGATTTTGGTCCTTCACTACAGTTAACTCACCACAGAAACACACAATTAAATCTCTTTAATCCCAGAAATCAGAAGGCATCTATTACTGCAGCTCCAATCATTTCTGCATATGTCTCTGAAAAGCTTTCATAATAGTTATTGTACCTTAAACTCAAGACTGCTATGCTGGAAGCAGTCTTCTTTGGGTAAGGGAAAGCATAATTTTCCTGCTATTCCTGCTATGGAGTCCTGCATCAGTATATCACAGGTAACTGTTACAGTTTATAGGCAGCAAAGTAATTTTGTTCAAGTGTTTGTGAATACTGTTTCTTATATCAAATAATTTGAACAGCTGATAAATGGAATGAACTCAACAAAGCTCTATGCTGCATGAAAATCAGAAAATTAAACATCCATTCCTTAGAAGAAGGCACCACAAGAAATAAGGAAACTAAGGAATATTAATATTCAACTCCACTATCTATCTTGTTTACAAGAGCTGGCTGGAAATTTTCTTGAAAAACAGGTTTCAAATGATAAATGCCAATTTGACAGACTATAATTGGAAGAATGCATCTATTCACTGAAGTTGCTCAGCATGAACCTTGTTCACCTGTCAGACTCTGCAGGCTGATGAATTTCTGCTAGATGGCTCCTCTGCTCCAGGGAAGATAAGGAGGACTCCATGTCTGGAGCCTGGAAGCTTCAGACTTCCATCTCACAGTGAGAATTCTCAGTGAGAATTCCTTCTGCAACATCTGGAATGTAGCACCTGGAAATCACTTAACACAGATGCTGTAGTAGAAAAATAATGCCTTATGTACACGAAGGCCCTCATTCCAGGTGCAAGCTGGCCATAGACAAAAATGCATACTGCTTTGACATTTCAGGTCTAAATGGGTTCCTTAATGAGAAGAGTTTTGTTAAGAAAAATGGGTGAACCTGCCTTGTGCCTGTATATCAGTGGATCTGACCATACATCACTTGCTTTGCATACATAGAGCTCATGCAACTTCAAAAATCCTTGGCAAGATACAGCTGTTATTTTATAATTTGAGTATTTTGCTTTGCTGCATCAGGATTAATCTCTCACTTGCTCTGGAAAAAAAACAGTCTAATAGTATTTTAAAACCATATTCCATTAAGTTACACTTATGTAACCTCACTAACTTCAATAGGCATCAAAATATTGCAAATGGTTTTCCCTCTAATGACACTATAAAGTTAAACATCAATCTGTTGGTCAGAGTATTTTTAGTTAGAACTAATAGTTCTGATAATTTTATTAACTTTTATGGACTTTCAGATTCTTTTTTTCTAGGATGCAAGTATAACATGACAGTATGTTTGAATCTGATTTCCCAAGGAAATGAGGCTTACGTAACTGTACTGTGAAGCCTCCCTTTCCAAAACTTGTGAGTCCATTGAGGATTTTAGACTTCAGAGAGATACATAGTTCTTAAAGACAGTAAATTCCTATACATTTTGTGAAAACTAACTGCTAGAAATGGATCAAAATTAGTGCTACCACTAAGGAAAAGCCATTTGCTGTTCAGCCAGTTGGCAGGTCACCATGGATATAATGAACAGGCAATCAACAAAATTATTTCAGCAGCAGCATATGTTGCCACATTCTCAGCCAAACTGCCAAAAGACACGGGAAGGAGCAGGAAGTACTTGAGCACTGAGGATAGGAAGGACTGTGGAATACGGGAGGAAAAAAGTGTTAAAAATACCTCATCGGTTCCACTGTTCATAGAAAAACTTACTTTGGTATGTTAAAACTGTAGATTTTGCCTTGGATAAAGGAATGACTGACTCTCTTTGCAGAAGATGTATATGTACTTTAACAAAAGTGATCCCTGCTTTTCAGTCAGTCATCAGTAAGATGCATATTACTGGAAGGAAAAGAGCCCATGTTTCATTTGTGAATGGAATAAAAAGCAAGTTGTTCTGCTTTATAGAACCAAGGAAATGCAAAGTGAGAGCTGTTGAAAAGGACTTTCAAACAGGAGAATGAATGGAAATAGGTGATGTGTTCTTATTCTGGTAATGACAGAGTGGACTAGTGGCATCATCAATGTGTGTATGTAAACTCAATTCATATGAACTCAACAGAATCACTAAAGTTTATTAAGTAAAGCAGGATTGGTTTTCATCTCCCAATGCCTGTTCTTCAGCTTAGCTGACAATTCAAAGAAACTGATTGATCTATTTAAAATCATAAAAGCAACTTCTGTGAAAAAATTAAGTGTCTGGTATAAATTTGATGGCTGTCATGACATTAATTTATACATGCACACACATGTATACCTTGTACTGGGTCTGGTGGGGAAAGGGTTAATTGTTCCCAGGACCTAGCAGGGACACAGGTATTCCCTCCAATGTGAGCCACCTCAGGGGGGTGGCTGGAGCTAGCTGGGGAAGGGGAGGGCCAGGAAATGGGGGAGGAAGTGTTGTAGTCTGTCTCCGACCCCACCCCACCCCCACTGGTGAGGAAGGAGCAGGGAGAGCAGGGTGGTTGGGGGTGTCCCGGGTGTGGTCGGCAAGTGGTGGTATCGTAATCATGGTTGTATACTCCTCTGTCAGTAGTGTTGTTTCTTGCGCCCTTTGCTGTTCTGTTAAATTGCCTTTGTCTCAACCCACAAGTTCTGCCTTTTTCTTTCGATTTTCGCCTCCCAGCCGCAGTGGGGACTCTGGCCTGCGCAAGCGGCTGCCACATGGTCCTTTGTTGCCATCTGAGGCCAAACCATGGCAACCTACATACATAAAATATGATACATACTACATTTTTTTTTCTTAGTCATATTTAGGTTCTTCATAGGAAAAAAAGCATGGAACATTAAACTGAAATAAATGGACTAACATGAATATTTAAGGCTGAGAACCTTGAAAGACCTGATTTCTAGTTATATAACAATTCCATCAGTAATTGCTGAATATTTAAAATCTTGTGTGTTTGTATGCATTTGAGTCTTCATTTACTGATATTCAGAAAGCACTTCCAGAACCCTAAGTATCAAATGAGCTAATTTAAAATTACTGAATTACTCCTAGAGACTGGTGATTTAATAGAAACAAAAAACCCGTAACACTGCCTGATTAAAACAATATAGTAAAGGTATTACCATAAGAGTGTTACTACAATATGTATCAAAGAATCGCCGTTTTAGCTTGGTCTTCAACATAAAATCTGGGGCCACCTCTACTTTCAAAGATCTGTGCGTTCAGTGTACAGGCTACTTCCAAAGGTTGACATAAAAGTGAAAAGGAAGTAAAAATGAAGTCATAAATGATCAGAAAATGAAAATTTAATATGGTATTCCAAGCAAGTATGATTACACAGACATCGCTGAATCACATAATGGTTGAAGGTTGAGGCTGACAGGGATGTCTGGAGGTCATGTGGTTCTACCCCTCTACTCAAGCCAGCTACAACCAGTTGCTGAGGCCCATGCCCCCACAGCTTTTGAATATCTCCAAGGAGGGAGACTCCACCATCCCTCTGAACAGTCTGTGCCAGTGCTCAGTCACCCTCACAGTGAAAAAGTGTTTCCTGAAGTTCAGAAGGAATCTGCCCAAATCCTCCTTCATTGCCTGGTCCTGTTGCTGGATACCGCTGAAAAGAGCCTGGGTCTACCCTTTTTGCACCCTTCCTTCAGGTATTTATAAACATTGATAAGATTCCTCATTACTCTTCATTTCTCTAGGTGAAACAGTCCCAGCTCTCTCAGCCTTTCCTCATAGGAGAGAAACTCCAGTCCTTTCATCATCTTTGTGTCCCTTCTCTGGACTCTCTCCTGTATGCCCATATCCCTCTTGTACTGGGGAGCTCAGAACTGGACACAGCACTCCCTGTGTGGCCCCACCAGTGCTGAGTAGAGGGTGACGACACTCCTCCTAGTGCAGCCCAGGATGCTGTTGGCCTCCTTTGCCAAAAGGGCACATTGCTGGCTCACAGTCAACTTGATGCCCACCAGGACCCATGATATGAAATTATATTCATAAAATATATTTTCTTCCTGTTCAACATATTGTTTAAATACACAGAGTTACTTTGCAACATCAAGGCAGATGTGAGCAACATCTTTAATAGCACTGCCATGTACAGAAAGTGCTAATACAAAAACCAGTGTTTCAGGCTGTTTATTGCTGACTTAGTAAAAGTAATTGCCTAGTTGAAGCTGCTGGTTGCAGGATATACTTCAGCAAATAGATAAATAAGCAAAACCTCGATATTTTATTAAGTAAACAGAGATTCAGAGACGGAAGAGCAAAGGACTCTAAGCTAGAATTTTGAAGCCAGACCTTGAATATCTTTGGACTGAAACAAGTTTCTATTTTGAAGACCTGAGAGCAGTTCATAGTCCTTGTATCTCCCTATCATACTGCTGGAGTCCAGAATTAATCTGACCAATAAAACCATGCTGAAACTCTTAGCTTATCACATAATTGCTAGAGGTATGTTACAAAAATGACACAATTGGTCTATGAGAACAAGAGGATACTTGGCTACTAGACATGGCTAAACACACATAACATACATGGATAACATACATGTAAACATACCTATGAGATTGAGGGGTTAAAAGTTGAATGCATGAATTATTGAAGCAATGTTTGACACACTTCACTGAAATAACTTAATTTCTGAAAGAAGTAAAATTCCTTGTGGCAAAGGAATGGTGGAAACGCTCTGCCTAGGTTTGTTTTTATTGTCCTTTCCCAGTAGAAAGGATGTATTATATTCATAAATCATTTTAAATCCTGGGCCTATCTTAGAAAACGATATGTACTAGAAAAGTTTTCTGGTTATGAATAACATTTACAACTTTTCTGAAAACAAAAATATTTTCAAGCCTTACCTAGTTCCATTATTCTGCCACAAATGTGTTCATCTCTCCTAATGTAAAAAGGCAAGGTTTCAGATGCATCTCTAAAGGCAAAGTATTTTCTCTGTCTCAGATTAATGCAGACATTTTGCTGAAGGCTTTTAAAGCCTGCTATGCATTCCACATCAGAGGTTTGGTCTGAACATTAATCTCACTTGCTCTCACTCTTGGAAAGTCCAGATTACTAAGACTTCCTACAGAAGCAAATACTATAACTCACAGCAGTATACAGGTCCAATCCATTTTTTCCATTTTATGTACTGGGATATACAGGCCAGAATCAACAAACATTGTGCCTTAAATTTGGCAATGAAATGCTCTTATTTTCAGATGTGGCAGAAAAAGCCAATTCTGTATCTACAGGCACTTAAATATGACAATTTGGCCTCCCTGTCTTAGTGTTTATCATGCAAACAAAATTTGCCTATGCAATGCACGTTGATATTCAGGAATAACAGCTACTTTGCAAATGAAAAGTAAAGCGTACCTAAAAAAATTAAAAAAAAAAAAAAAAGAAAATTGGGAGAGAACAAGTACTTTAAAACTTTAAATGAAAACTTGCCTGTGTAATTCTCAGGTCCACCCTGAAGCTATGTAATTGGAAATATGAAGTACTTTCCAGGAGGATGGGGTACTTTGCTGCAGCTAGTAAAGTGACTCTGGGTTGTCACAACTGTAAATAGACAGATAAAATAAATCAAACTGACAAAATGCACTGTGATAAGAAAGTTCTGCAACAGTACAAGAACCATTATGGCTATTTCATTTAATTCAAGCTGAATTATGCTCAATAAATAAAACATAACATGATGATTACAAAAAAGCTCTGTCTCCAAGCTACTTACAGCATAAGTGGACTAGATTCTATGCATAATGGACTAGTAAACAGCAGATCCATATAAACTGAGGAAAGAGAATTCTATTTCAAATGCTGAAACAGTATCAAGTTGACAATAGCACAGAGTTATTAGCCAAATGATAGGCAATCAGCGAGAAGGCTTCAGCCAAAATTGCCTTAAGCAAGAGCAGCAAACAAAGGGAGGAGTTAACGGGGCTGGGGGGGGGGGGGGAAGCAATAAAATTCACTCATGGGATGATATTTGTCACCAGAAAGGCTAGAATGAGACATGATTAAGATCTTGTTAATGGGAAAAAAAAATCAAAAAACCCTAAAAGCTGATTTAATGTAAGAGGAAATCAGTGAAATTAGCAACTAATAGCAAATACACATCTAGAAAACTCCTCCAGTAACAGCAAAGGGACAGCCATTTTATTCTGTTATTCTGTTATAATTCCCTTTAGAGTTCACTTGGATAATGAGCGATTAATGTCTGTGGGTATAAAACTAAAACTGTGTCCTAATTGGGTTTGGCTGAGCTAATTGCCTCTGATCAATAAAACTGACACACAGTATGCTTGTCCTTCAAGAATCTCACTCTGGGCCTCATTCCACTATCCTCAAACCATACTGCTGACATCCAGGGAAGCAGAAATTGGTCAAGTTAATAGAAAACTGAAAGTAATACAGAAAAACTGAAATAGAGCAGTAAGCACTGGGGAAAGTATTTTACTCGACTAAACCTCCCTTATGCTTTATGACACATCCCATCCACTCGCAGCAGCTTCTTTGCATTTTTACAGTCCCTTCTCTGCAAACAGCATTTATGTTGCTTCACTTACACCAGCACAGAGACAGCAGTAGAGCCTCCTAGCGCTGACACAGCATATAGCAAGAGAAGAGTAGTCACTCCCCAAATACCTCCAAAAGACTTAAGATTTACTAAAGTTCTCTCCCCTCCTCACTGCCAGCACCTGTAAGGGTACCTACAGGCACACCAGCATTTTCTGGCACTGCAATGCCAAGGAAAACACACGACTTTTTCCTCAAATAAACCAATTACGCTTTATAGCCTAGGGGAACATTTAATCATGTGATACAATGCTTACTCTAGTAAAATTACACACAAGAACAACAACAACAAAGCAGATGCAGACACAGCATAACTACTTAATACTACTCTAAATAATATTGTACAGCATTCATTTATGCTTAAAACATCTTGTTAATTTCCTTGACAACAGGGTCAAGATTAGTTATACAAGCTATGCAGCATACACAAGTATGTCTTCTAACTAATAGTCTAAACCTTCTTCATACAGGCAGATGCTGTCTGTAAAACAATGGGATTCTCCTCCCAAAGACACAGCATGGCTTCTTTTGAAATCAGTTGTTATGAAGTGCATCCCCTAGATCATTTCAACAATAAGACAGCGTAAGAGTAATTGGAAACAGTGTAACCTAGTATTCTACTAGGAAGCAGAGACGTGAGGCTCTTGTCTCTGCTTTTTTTCTGAAGATCATCGGCAGTGTCCATAAAAATACAAGCTAAACAGCATAACACAGATTTCCCCATCCTGCTTAATCAGGAGAAACTGATGAAAGCAACACTGTGATTATGCCAAATACCAGGTAGGCACGGCATAGTGAGCATGATGCCATTCCAACCATTACTGATTTTTAAGGTTTCCTTTTGAGATGAAAGAAGCCATGAATTGTACTTAATACATTACCAGTAACATTTTGCTCATTTAAGATACATGCGCTTTCAGAGAAATTAATACTAGCATTTCTCTGTTTTTCTGTACATAGCTGTGCCCTCTAGTGGAACTGGCTAATTCACTATGTACTTTGTCCGTTTTTCAAAATCGGCACACTCCATCTGGACCACATTGAATAGCTGGAGTTACAGACTTTCTGTTAGGAAGCTGATGTAATAACTTCAAAGAATTTAATTGTACAGAAGTTTCAAGATACAGAGAGAATCCAAATTATAACATTTTAAATGAAGTCCTCATTTTTGAAGTATCTCTCCTATTAGTTATTTATTTTGATAGAAGAAAATCCTTTTGTTTGGCCTTTTAGATAATGTCTAATTATCTATATAGATACTATTAGATATTATCTATATCATTATCTATTTAGATAATGTCTAATTTACCTTAGAGTTAAGGTAATTCATTTAATTTGGGGAGAAAGAAAATGAGTCTGGAGCCATTGCTGATCTATTCCAACGACACTTCCTTATCAAAAGCACATTAAAAAAAGACAAAAAACTTCAGGAAGTGTAGTAAACACAGTTTCAGTCCCAACTTTCATTTGCAAGCCCGCTGGTGGAGAAACAGCCAGAGCACACGATCCTACTACATAGTACCACACATGACAGGCCTCAAGCAGGAACAGGTTTAACAGTTTGTCCTGATTGTCTCACTGACATCTGTAGTGCTGAGGAGGGGGACAGTCTTGGCTAGCTATTAAAACAAACAAAAAAACAGATAAAAGACTAGGAATTAAGGCAAAAAAGAGGAGGGGGGTAAAGGAAAGATAGCGTTCTTAGCGGTTATCAAGCTGAATGTAAACATGATGGAAGATTAAAAAAATACAAGGTCATCACACTGAATCCGTGTAAATTTCAGAAAAGGAGAGGAACAGCAGCCATGTTAAGACAGTCACTCCTTTCAGGATTCTTTCCTACTACATCCAGCCAGGTATAACTACAGACTGTCCCTGGAAATCTCTTTTCCCAGATTTGTGTGCCTGTCCCCTCCTCAATGGCAGATAACATCCTGCAGAAGGGATCTGTTTAGCTTCCTAATACTGCTAAGCCACCACTTTCCCTCACTCCCTTTTCAAGTACAGATCAAAAAGGTAGCAATTCATCATGTGTTTGATCACCAGCTAAGATGTAAGGAGAGTGGGAGATGAGGACCATGGAATTTTATCATTGCTTATCTCTATCACTATGATGTGACCCCCCTCCAAAGTCTCCTTCACAGAAATGGGGAAACTGAAGTAACTTATGTCTTGATTATTTTGTACTTCGGTTAAGTCTCATTTACAGCACACCCATCTAAACCTTCTGGAACAAGCCCAGAGGAGGGCCACAAAGGTGATGAGAGGGATACAGCAGTTCTATGAAGACAGGCTGAGAGAGTTGGGGCTGTTGAGCCTGGAGGAGGCTCCAGGGAGACCTTATAACAGCCTTCCAGTCCCTAAAGGGGGCTGAAAGTAAAGATGTGAAGGGACCCTACCAGGGAGTGTAGTGATAGGATGAGGGGTAACGAATGAGATTTTAAACTGAAAGAGGAGAGATTTTAACTAGATATTAAGAATAAATTATTTACTGTGAGGGTGGTGAGGCACTGGAACAGATTGTTCAGAGAAGCTGTGGATGTCCCATCCCTGGAAGTGTTCAAGCCCAGGCTGGATGGGGCTTTGAGTAACCTGGTCTGGTGGGAGGTGTCCCTGCCCATGGTGGGGGGTTGGAACTACATGATCTTGAAGGTTCCTTCTAACCCAAACCATTCTAGGATCCCGTCATTCTATCTAGGCTCATGAATTCCAACTCCATTCTATTTTTTTAGTCATTATCTTAGTGCAGGATACTACATATCAAAACTTTTTGTTTGGACTAAACCAGTTTTCAAATTTTCCATAGAGAATGTCTTTCTTACATGCTGTCAGAAAGGTGGTTTATTAAGAAGACAACATCTAAACCATGTCTTAAGTCCCTTACCTGTTCTTGTGGACATCTGCTGCCCTCCCCTCATTCAACCAACCAGTTATAGTATCATAGAAAGCTCTCAGATTCATCAAACATGATTTACCCTTGGTAAACCCACGCTGCCCACTTCCAATAACCCCCCGCTCTTCAACTTGTTTGNNTGGTCTGTAGTTCCCAGGGTCCTCCTTCTTGCCCTTTTTGAAGACTGGTGTGATGTTGGCCTTCCTCCGGTCTTCATGCACCTCTCCTGTTCCCCATGACCTTTCAAAGATGATAGTGGCCCAGTGATAACATCTGCCAGCTCACTCAGCACTTGCGGGTGCATCCCATCAGGGCCCTTGGACTTATGAATATCCAGTTTGGCCAAGTGGTCCCAAACCTGGTCCTCCTCTAATGGAGGAAAAAATTCCTCTCTCCCTACCCTCTCCCTTGCCTCCAAAGCCAGAGATTCATGAGGGGCAGCCTTAGCAGTGAAGACTGAAGAAGATATTCAGCAACTCTGCTTTCTCCATGTCTTCCACCACTAGGGTGCCCATCTCATTCATCAGTGGGCCCACATTTTCCCTAATCTTCCTTTTACTGTTTACATACTGAAAAAAACCCTTTTTGTTATTCTTAACTGTAGTGGCCAAGATGAGCTCAGCTTGAGCCTTGGCCCTTCTAATTTTCCCCCTGCATATCTTCACCACTTCCTGGTATTTCTTCTTACCTGCCCCTTTTCTAAAGATCATAAACCTTCTTTTTGTTCTTAGCTCCAGACAAAGCTCTCCATTTAGCCAGGCTAGCCTTCTTCCCTTCCTGCTTGTTTTTTAGGACTTGGGTATGGCTCTTTCCTGCACTTCTAAGAGTGCCTCCTTGAAGTATGACCAACCTTCCTGGGCACCTTTGCTGTCTCCCAAGGGACACCTTCAATCATGCTCCTGAAGAGGCCAAAGACTGCCCTTCGGAAGTCCAAAGTGACAGTTTTGTTGGCCCTCCGCCTTGCTTCAGCAAGAATTGAAAATTGTATCATTTTGTGATCACTCTGTCCAAGATGACCTCCAACATTTACATCCCCCACAAGACCTTCTGAGTTAGCTATCAGCAGGTCCAGTAGGGCACAACAACCACATCTAGTTGGTTTCCTCAGCAGCTGTGTTAGGAAATTGTCTTCCATGCACTCCAGGAATCTCCAGGACTGTTGCCTCTCTGCTGTGTTATATTTCCAGCAGATATCTGGGAAGTTGAAGTCCCCCATGATTACAAGGGAGAGTGAGGCCTCTGCCAGCTGCTTAAGAATATTTCATCAGCCTTTATATCCTGGTTTGGGGATCTATAAACTCCCACCACAACATCTGACTTATATACTATAAACTCATATACTGTAAACTTATATACTATATACTATATATACACACACACTATATACTGCCTTATATATTATAAGCTTATATACTATAAACTCCCACCACAACGTCTGCCTTATTGGTCTTCCCCTTGATGTTCTTACAAACACTCAACACTGTCATCATCCATATTGCTAAATTCTAGGCTCTTAACATAAAGGGCCACCCAAGCACCTATCTTTCCTTGCCTGTCCCTTCTGAAAAGTTGGTAGCCATCAATCACAGCACTCCAGTTATGTGAGTCCTCCCACCACGTTTCTGTGATGGCAACTAGATCATGGTTTTCCTGGTGCACCATGGCTTCAGGCTCTCCGTTTGTTTTTCATACTGCATGTATTTGTATAGATGCACTTCACACGAGCTAATGGTTCCAACATCTTTTTGTGAGTGTGAGCCCCATTTCCTACCTGACCCCTCGCAGGTGTTTCCATAATTTCTAGGTGTCTATTGCTTCTCTCAAATGAAATGGTAGAGCAAGGGCCCTTGCTAGTCCACCATCCCATGCCCTGGCATGTTTCCCTAACAGCCCCAGTTATCTCTCCCTCCCTCTCATATCTAGTTTAAAACCCTGTCAACAAGCCCTGCTAATTCCTGCCCCAAAATTCTTTTCCCCCTCTGGGACAGGTGCATCCCACCAGCAGCCCAGGTATCTCATACAGCAGCCTATGGTTAAAAAACCCAAAGCCCTGCCGATAACACCATCTCCGGAGCCGTGAATTGACAAACCTGTGAAAAGACAACAGGTTCTTCAAGAACTTCTTGAAGAATATAGACTAATATATATATATATTCTTGAAGAATATAGACTAATATCTATACAAGCCTAGTGGTCTCCAAAGAAAAGTGTGGCGGGCCACCCAGACAAACTTAACATTCAGCTGTCTGCTCTGCAAGGACTTTAAAACATTATCATCCTTACTCCAAGAACCCAGCTGTTCCAGTGCTTTTGCTTGCCGTACTTTTCAGATTTTGCTGCAAGGCCCAGTTCCCTGGGCTCACTCCTACACTACAGCCGCTAAGGCCAAAACCATGAAGGTGAGGGTCCCAACCTGCTAAAGAGCTGGCTGTGCTTTGTAAGAAGCCTCTTGCTGCATCTTCAGGCATTCAAGCACCTCAAAAAGCGGCCTTCAGGCGGCTCACGCTTTCAACGCGACGTCTACCCGGCGCTGCTTGCACCCCGAGAGGCGCCTCTCAGCAGCCCCGCTATCTTTGTGAGGAGGCTCGTACCACCAGGCGCGCGAGGCCCTCAGCGGAAAATACAAGGCAGGCTTTCCGCTGCGAGAGAAGGCGGTGCCTCTCTGCCGCCTGATCCCGCCCGCGGGCTGAGGGGGAGGAGGCAGCCGAGGCGAGGCGAGGCCCGGCCCGGCCGGACGCCCCGCCCCGCCCCCCCGCCCGCCCCGCCTCGCCTCGCCTCGCCCAGCCCGGTAGTGGCCTCCGCAAGTGAAGAAGGCCGGGACGATGTTGGAGACGCTGCGGGAGCGGTTGCTGAGCGTTCAGCAGGACCTCTCCGCTGGGTGGGTAGTGTCTCCCCCGGCCAGGCGGAGCTGGAAGGGGCGGGGGCAACAAGAGTGGGACCCGCGGCCGGGCGGGGAGGGGAAAGCAGGTGACTGGGGGCCGGGGGGGAGATGACGGACAACGACAGGAGGAAGAGGTGGAGACTGTGAAGGTGGCACCCCCGGCCGGGGACATTCCCTCTTACTGCAGTTGCCGCCCGTGGCGGTGTCCTGCTCGGTGCCGCGACGGGCTGTAAACGCGGTCCCTGGGTCTAATCCACCCCGTCTCCTCAGGCCTTCCCGCCTGGGTTTGGGAGGCTCATGGCGGGCAGCTAGCGAGCCCCAGCAGCTGCGGTCTAGGGGAGGAGGTGCCGTGGTGTTGGGGAGGCAGCTACGGTCAGGGAAGAAAAAGAGAGACCGCTTGTGAGAGAAGCGAGGGAGATGTGAATGGGGGTCAATTAACGCGCTTGAATTTTTTATGAAGTAACTGGCCTTCCGGGTTCTATAGATTAATGGAGTCACGTAAAGAGCATTGTTGTACTCTGTTCACTGTGTGAAAAGCTTCTCTTTCCTTGGAAGATGAGTTACTGTCACTTGGTGAAAAGAAATGCAGAAGTGGAAGGAGCAGCCCCTTGTTTACATTAAAAAGTAGAAAAATATTCTTCCTGTGTTGCCTCATGGGGCTTTTTTGGGGTAGGCCCTGTATCCATGCTGTTCTTAGTACAAGCAGGTGGTCCAAATGAGTGTTGCCAGAAAGGCAGTGAATGGCCAGAGAACAAGGTCATGTCATTGCAGCAAAACTGTTGGCTTGTAATGAGCCACAGGAGAGTATTATGTTGTAATCAATTACTTCTTAAAACTGCTTGGTCTTTGGCAACGTTGAAGATGCCTTATAATACCCCTATGGCAAATATTTATATAGAGAGATGGATGTGTATGTACTCCAGAAATTTAAATACTTTATAATGGCTCATGTGCACCTGCACATGATGGTCCAGAGAAATTGATAGAATAAACTATCAATCAATCTGATAAATTGCTTATGTGTTATCTGTCTCAATAAACAGTAATTGAATATGAAAATGTTTTATTAAAATGCCTCCAAATTAAAGCATTGCTTTATTGCTGTCTTGCTGTTATTTTTAGAACTTCTTACAGGGTTTGATGCCTCAGTGCAGTGTAAGCTTCTTTTGAAATAGATGTCTTTCACATGATGGAAGGACAACAGAAAGGTCATAACATGCTGGATCTGAAGGTCATTTAACTCTGGATCTTCATGTGTTGCTGCACTGGAGTTTATACGTTTCTATGTAGTCTCTACTTTGCCTTCTTCCTTGTCTTGCAATGTTTGTTTCTGTTTTGAGAACAGTCTATGATTTCATCATTTCCATCTTTGGTTTTTTTAGCAGCTCCTTTAATGTGCCCTTCTTGGAGTGTCACTTCTTTAATTTTATTTTTTTTTTAAATCTGGAGTGTATTCTTTGTTGCCATTGGGAACCTATAAATTGGAGCCATAGTAGCAGAGGCTGTGGACAGTATCAGGTTTTTTTCCTGTAGTCTCCTCAGGGTTTCAGGCCAGAATGTGACTTGCCTTGTTTTGACCCCTTTTTCTTCCTAGACAATGCAGCCAAAATGCCGTAGCATTTTGGATTACCCTGTTCCCTACCCCACCAAAGTGGAAATAAAAGTAATTTTATAATGTTATGACTTTAGCTCAACGTGGTTAAAACCCAGATAAAATGTTTCTGGCATCAAGAATGCTGGGCCATTTGTGGCTTTGCAAGCATTCATGTGTAGTTAATGATTCAATTGCTTGAAACATTAAGAGGGAGAAGCTTTTCCAGGACTTCTTTGGCAGGGATGTTTTTTTGTTAGGAATAAGGGAATGCTTATGTACAGCTGAAAAAGATTAAATCCGGGATTATGTTATGGGGTTATGGTTAATGGAGTTAAATCTGGGATCTACAGAAAGAACAATTTAGAGTTATTAGCCATTTCTGTGTAGTAAGAAATGATCTCCCCTTTTCCCTGCTCCGCTGTATCTCCTGTCTACTTCTGTGTGTCCTGTGAGTGAGGTATCTAGATTTTCATCCATTTACCTGCATGCAATCCCTTGGAGGAGGAGGGGGGAAAAAAAAAAAACCAAACCAAAACAACAATGGGCTATGATTATCCATGTGAAGTCAGTAATTGGTGTGATTCTGACAGCTTGAGTGGTGTGGCTCACAGTGCCTTTTCTTTGTACAGATAGCACAGCTAAAAGGGAGCCAATATAGTGTAGTCTAGTGAGAAATTCTTTAACCTTTACTTATCACTGCCTGGCAGATGCTGTAGTAAGAGAACTGGTAGTTGATCCAACGTTTCTTTCTACTCCTGTATGCAGAACAGTAGCTGTGGTAGGCTGGGGTGCATACTGGGGAACGTGACAGAGGAGAAGGGAAAACTGCAGAGTTTTGTGCAACAGTGTGGTTCTTCCTCTGTGTGCTGTGGTTGTTGCTACTTGGCTTGACTAGTATGAGCAGCTCTCTAACAGAGAGCGGAGACCTGTTTTAGCATGTCTTTTCTCAAACTGCCAATCGCCTATCTTGCTGTAGAGCTTTGAGGTTTCTTCTTTGAGTTCCTGGAAGTTGGTGGTGGTGACAACTGGGGGAGTGATTGAGTTCACCCTAGAAGCAGCATGAATATCATAGAATCATCTGGGCCGGAAGGGACAGACTGACGGTCATCTAGTCTGACCCCCCCTGCAGTCACAGGGACACCCCCAACTAGACCAGGTTGCCCAGGGCCTCGTTGAGCCTCACCTTGAATGTCTCCAGGGAAGGGGCCTCAACCACCTCCTTGGGCAACCTCTTCCAGTGCTCCACCACCCTCATAGTAA
>BJBW01004655.1:0-17231 GCA_004320125.1 Scolopax mira | reverse complement strand
AATCAAATAAGTACAAGCAACAACACTGTGAAATAATTGTAAGTGAAAACAACTTGCAGAAAATACCATTATTGAATGCCACTCGAGCAGCACGTAGGCTGCTGATTTTTCTGCGTAAGTATCTATTTTCCCTTTGCTAACTGGGGGATATACTCAGCACAGTGTTCTCCTTCTATCCGTTCACTACCCTACTGAATTTTTTGAACGTTATTTGAAACTCGGAGGACTTGAGCAATTGGATTTATAACACAAGCCCTCAAACAGTTGATTTGTCCAATTGAAAGAGCAGTGAACTATGACGGGATCAGGCGATGGTAAGAAATTGTCAAACTTGATAGCAAAGAAATAAATAGTAGTATTCCACGTTCAGTGTACAAATTGAAATCTGCCTGATGAAATATGCACACTTTTGTTCTATTGAATGCTAGGTGTGTTTCAGATTATTCTTGCTAGAATTATAGACAAGATTGTTTGCAATTCTTGATTTTATTTTTTTAAACAAAAAAAGTATTTGTATTAATTTTTTAACCTGCTTGTAGTCCTAATGCCTGTGTACCTTAATATAAAGCAGGCAGTAAAATACAAAGGTGAATCTAATGAATAATTTAAAAAATATCATCCAGTTATTTTAACCAACATACTTTACCTCTCCTTGCTATGGTAGTTATAAATTAAAACTAATTCTGGTTTACAACACCCCTCCGCCTACCAGACTAGATCAAGTAGCTTTTGAAGGATGTCTAAAGCATAATTAGCGTGTTCATTATAAATACAAGTGTAGCAGAAAACGAGGAAGCTTGGGCATAAGTGGCAGTAAATGTTATTGACTAATTCATAATGCTGAAGTAAAATGAATAAATTAGGAGGGGAGGGGGAAATCCTTGTGTAGTACTTCACAAGCTGGATTTTTGGGTGGGCTACCAATATGAACAAGCTCCCCACCCCCTAATTCTTTCTCTTAAGACCCCCAGAAGATGAATGGTGCATACACCCTTGAATCTTGCAGTGGGTGAGGCTCAACCAGATGAATGGGTTGAGTTGGAAGTCAATTGTGTGATGTTTTACAAAATCCATTTTGGGCCTGTACTGAACTACCTCAGGTTTCACTAGAGTTAATATCCTAAATGCTAAGCAGCTTCGACATTTGTTGCAAAATTTGTTCTCCCCCACTTTTTTTTCCCTAGTGTGTTTTTCAAGTTGTGCTAGTGTATGGGAGAGATACTGTGTTCTGCAGTTTTAGCTTAGTTACTTTGACAAGAAATCCTTTTCTTTTACAGTTTTAGCATGTGACTACCTTGTTTGAATGCCAAATGAAGTCTAGGGACTACTAAAACATCAGGATAGTTCAATTGCTTTTTCACTCAGTTGTGTATGTGCTTTATTGCATGCTTTGGATGCACTGAACAGATGTATTCAGAAAAGACCACAATCTCCTTGCTTCAAGTAATGTCAAGTGATTTGGAAAGAGCCAAAAGCACCATCATGAGTTGATAGGAGCTTGGAAGACAACAAAAGGAAGGAAAACGACTTCATGGGTTTTGGAGGAGTTTCAAAATTCTGAAGGATTTTAGGTTTTCACTTGTTGAGAAGCAAAGTCCCAACCCCAGCAGTTTGAAGATGCAGCCCAGTAACTACATTACCTCTGCAGGCTTTGTCTGGCATGGAGATGAAAGTGTTGTAGTAGAGGTGTTTTCCTTATTCTAGGGGGTTGGAGGAAGCACCCTGTATTGCATTATTTCTTAAAGCGGGCATCTCCAATTATAAATACGTAAGCAGGTCAGAGCTCAGGGGAGCACCTGTTCCCTGGCATTTTCTGGCAGTGGAATATCTAACTGTGTACCTTTTGTTGATGGAACAGCTTAGTATCTGTGTGTGAGTTGAAACAACTGAGTAACTGGCAGCTGGGTCTTCCCCCTGCAAAATTGCAGGCATTCTTCTCATATCATAGTATCCTCCCTTGCATTCCCTCTTGTTGGCTTCAATCCCTCCCTGAAATCTTCAGTTTCAAGGGCACAGTCTGCCAAGGGTGCGTTGGCAAGAAAAGCAAATTCTCGCTCTGAAGAGCTGGTGTCACTCATTAGCATGTGAGAAGAGTGGTTGTAAATAAACAACAAATTATGTGGAGTTCCGTGTATTAATTCTAGTAATGTATACAAGGACATGCAGCTGGCTGGAAAGGTAGAGATACCGTCATTGTTTAAAAAGAGCTGATCCCTGCACCCAGTAAAATGTTTGCCACTTTATCCCAGAAACCTTTTTGTAACTAGAACAACTGATACTATCTTTAATTTAGTATTATCTCTCCTGTCCTTGGTTTTTTGTGTTGATCTTAACTGGTCAAGGAGAACAGAGAAAGTACGTGTGTGTGTGTGTGTCATGCAGAGTTGTCCAACAGTCAGTTAAGTGCTGTCACCCATAATGCATTTGATGATCCCACGTTGTATCTTTAATATAAATGAAGGGAATAGACAAGACTCTGTTCCACCACGCGGTGTGAATGGGTTGCTCAGGGCAAGATCAAATACTCCAAGTTGAAACCTATTCTTTTAGATGTTGTACTTGGGTTACTTTGAAAGCAACATAATTCATCTTTCTTCACAAGCACTTGTTTTAAAACAGCTTTACACCAAGAATACTATACTTCACATGGCTACAAAACAATCCTAGTTGGTTTATCCTACTTTGCAGTGGAAAAAGCTCCAGCTCGGTATTTAAGAGAAAGAAATCCTAGTGATACAGTTTCTTGTGCAAAGAGCAAGACAGGAAAAAAAGACCTATTCTGGTCATATGCCAAAGATAAACTGGAAACTGAAGCTGTTTCTCTGAATTGAATGTATTTGAGGCTTCACTAATGCCTTAATTAAAGCTGCAGTTCCATGCTGGCTAGCGAGATACCGCCTTCTCCCATCCTTCTTAGGGCAGCTCCAGCACTTGTCCCATCTCGCACTGATCTGTCTCGGCACGCTGAACTGGCAGAAAACTATTCAACACTTCTGCTGGTTGTGTTAGTTTTCTTGCTGGCATCATTCACCAAAAAGCACCAGCACGAGGTCAGGCGAGGGGTGGGATGCAGCGCGTGGTGCTCCACCACCATGGCCCAACTCAAACCTCTTAGCAATTATCCTTATCCATGCAAAAAATGCCAGTGTTGACAAATGTGTCCCTGATAAACAGGTCAAGATTTGGGCTACTCTTACTGGATCGTGTAACACAACACACTAATACTTCATTTTAGAACTTCTTTGGAGAGTAATACACTTGTTGAGTTGAGAGCCAGAAAGCACCATGAGGCCATATAGTCTGACCTGTGTAGCACATCATTAAACTTCACTTAGTAACACTGGTATTGAGCCAAAACACTTTTGTCTGACTGAAAAATAATTTGCATATCTTCCAGAAGGGCATTCAGGTTTGATTAAGTCATGTGAGCCTGAAGGGGCCGAAGGGCCCCTGGGAAAAAGAGCGGGAGGAAGCGGTCGGGGCCGTTAGTGCTGCCAGAGCAATTAGGCTGGCCTGCAGCCCGGTCACCATGAAGGACCCGGCTTCCATGGGAAGAAGAGCTGCTAGAAACAGCCTGCTCTCCAACACCTTCCTGCTTCCAGGAAGCCTGACCCATGTGGAGCAGTCCTGCAGGCCCTGCGAAAACCATTGCTTCTAAAGACTGTTTGTGATGATAGAAGGGCCAGGTGAGAAACCACCTTCATCCCCCACCAGGACAGTTTCTTTATTTGATAACTTTTGTTTTATCAGAGGTCAGAATTTACTAAGACATACTTGATTTTGGACTGCAAAAATATCATTTGGGCCTGGTAAAATCAGAATCCTGAACACGCTACTACACTCTCAACTTGTCGCAGTCTTTAACAGTGTGATTATCTTCAGCTTAAAAAATATTTTTAAAAGTTTTACAAAAGTGATATTCTTTTAAATATGTGAATCAATTTCTTATCCTTCTTTTTGATAAGCTAAGTAAATTATCACCTTGAGCCCCTATCTGTAAGCACATGAGCATTCTTGCAGCGCTACTGACTCCTTTTAAATTCTTGCCATCATTCCTGAATTGTGGATATTTCATATTGGTCAAATGCTGGTAACTCAGCCTCTCTGCTTGACTGTATTATTCCCCTGATCACATTATTCTGAGCGTTTGTGGTCACCCTCTTCTCTAGTTGTCTCTGTAGAAACTGTTTACCCAGGTGGAGCTCTCTGTATTCTTTGATTCTACATAGAGTGTTTCATATATAAGGATATGCTAAACTGGGTGTGAGTTAACTACATCATTGAGGTTTTTCTATGTTACTACTCACTCCTTTTAAAATTTTACCATTTCCTCAGTTTCTCTATAGCTCCCAAATGTTACAGTATGGTTTGGGTTTAAAGGGACCTTGGAGATCATCCAGTTCCATTCCCCCACCATGAGCAGGGACACCTCCCACTAGACCAGCTTGCTCAAAGCCCCATCCAGCCTGGCCTTGAACCCTTCCAGGGACGGGGCATCCACAGCTTCTCTGGGCAACCTGTTTCAGTGTTTCACCACCCTCACAATGAAGCACTTCTTGCTAATACCTAATCTAAATCTCCTTGCTTTCAGTTTAAAACTGTTGCCCCTTGTCCTCTCGCTCTACTCCCTCATCGAGAGTCCTTCCCCATCTTTCCTGTAGGCCCGTTAGAGACTGGAAGGGGCCAAAAGGTCTCCTTGGACCCTTCTCCTCTCCAGGCTGAACGACCCGAACTCACAGCATGCCTTTTAGGAGAGGTGCTGTAGCCCTCTGATCATCTTTGTGGCCCTCCTCTGGACCCTTTCCAACATGTCCATGTCCTTCCTGTGCTGAGGACCCCAGAGCTGGACACAGTGCTGCAGGTGGGGTCTCATGAGCACAGAGTAGAGGGGCAGAATCACGTCCCTCACCCTGCTGGCCATGCTGCTTTTGATGCAGGCAAGGATGCAGTTGTCTTTCTGGACTGCCAGCACAAGTTGCTGGCTCACGTTGAGCTTTTCATCCACCAAGCTCTTCTCCTCAGTGCTGCTCTCAATCCATTCTCTGTCTCTGTTTGTCAGGGATTGCCGTGACCCAGGTGCAAGACCTTGCGCTTGGCCTGGTTGAACTTCATGAGGTTCACACAAATCCACTTCTCAAGCCTGTTCAGGTCCCTCTGGATGGCATCCCTTCCCTCCAGCGTGTCAAGCACCACACAGCTTGGTGTCATTGCAAACTTGCTGAGGGTGCACTCAATCCCATTGTCCATGTCACCAACAGAGATGTTAAACGGCACCGGTCCTAGTACCGGAGGAACACCACTCATCACTGGCTTCCGCTTAGACATTGAGCCATTATCATTAATTCTTGTTCTTTTCTAGGCCATTCATTAAAAAATTGCTTCAGAACGTAGAACTAAGGGAGTATTCTTGGGGATCCCAGGAGAAATACACCTTCTAAGGAATGATTCCTTGTCCTCATTTTGAGATGTAAGAGCAAGCCTGTTGATGTGTTTGGTTGTTTTGAATCATGCAAATTTTTAGTCACAGACTGTTCAGTATAAAGTGTGGTATCTCTCAAAGCCTGTTATTTGATGCTTTTTTATGTCTAGACTTGCATTCTCACTTGAAATGATTACTTAATTCACCAAGAAATTTTTTTTTCTTGATAGCTAATTAACCCATGATAGTAATTAACCCATGAACTCCATTATTTCCTGTTTGAATATTTTGTTTGGGAGCACTGTCAAGCTGGCTATGGTACAGATGCCTAGGTCATCTCAGCCACTTTAGACCCTATTTCAACCCTGTCCTTGCTGCTCATGGATACAGATACACTGTGTGCTCTTGTTGTGCAGCCACTTCAGTCAGAGTCAGCCTCTGATCTTAGAATTTTTAAGTGCTAATGCGACTTCAGCTTTTTTCTAGTCCTATAAAATTTCCCAGGTGTTTCAGAATTTGAAAATCAATTCTCAGCAGCACTGAGAGCTCCTTAGCCATTCCTCTTCAAAATTCTGACAGAAGTTATGAACACGTGCTTTTAATTTTTTAATATGTTAAGTGCCACTCCACTAGTGACATCTTCCCAAATTATCTCTGAAATGGAAAATGTTTTGGATTATGCAGAAAAAGGATGATACGTATTATATTAAATACAGCACATGCTTTTTCTGAGCACTACTTTATTTTTCCCCCCATGGAGCAAAATGTCAAGAGGACTATCGTTACTACACTCTTCTCCAGGTATGCATATCGTTATCTTTTTGTCCCCTGGTTATTTTTTTTTAAACCCATTTCATTTTTTTTCTCTTTCTGGTTTTCTGCAAATTCCTGGCTTTTCACTATTACTCATTGCTGTCAGCAGACTCTATTGTACATCGTATTATTTGTTTTTATACTGCTTAAGAGTCTCTGAAAGAGATTGATGCTAATACTAGATGAGTTTGGCTTGAATCTTCCAGTTGAAATATATCAGAAAGGTAGTTAAAATATTGTCAGTGTTTTGGCAGAGACCTTAATCTGTTACCTTGAGTAGGCTGCGTTCCTTTTGGAAAGGAAAATATGTGACATTCCATCCAAAATCAAGTATAATGCAATAAATCTCTCAATAATTATATTTGGCACCACTGTGATAACAAAATTTGTATGCAGTATGCAAGAATGAGAGATGGTATGAAGAAATTAGGAAAAATGCTAGAATATTATAATGCTTAAGAATAGTATTTGCATAACGGAGAAAATGCTGATGTAACTTATACAGACTTGAGGTAGATAAAGTTTCTGCACATTCCTAATTTTAGTATTTCCTGACGTTTGCAATGCTTAGCCCTACAAATATAATGCTGTGTTACTGTCATGTTTTTCAATGCCTTTTTCTTTTTTTCTTCTTTTTGAGATAAACTGAAATAACTGATTAGCATTAACTGCCTTCCCATTCCATGTACTCAACAAATTCCGTAGCAGGTAATTTTTCTTCTGCATGAAATCAGGTAACAGCTTGGACAAAGCCTTGTTCTATTCTCTGTGGGGTTTCTGATACAACTGAAGATGGAAGATTTCAGTGCTTAAGCAATGCTGTAAAGTTACTAAAAGTTAAAGTTATTGTATATAAGCAGATTGATCGCTGCTCATCTTTATTCTATTGAGTGAAAAAAATAGATTTTTAAACTGTGAAGATGCAAAAGGCCTCAAGTTAAGAGTGGTTTGTTGTAAGGCTGTTTGCTGTTCATAAAGTTGAATTGTAAATTTTCTGAATAGCGATAGAAACTGAGAGCAGAGGCAAAATAACACCTTATGTTGGCATATCAGCCCCAGTGTGGCTGGATTTTCAGAATTGGGAACTCTTCGGCTATTAATAACTTGCTTTCTGCAGAGAAGTCTAATCTGGTGATTTTAAATTTAATTATTACACTTCTAACCGCCTGATAATCATGAGTAACTCTTAAAAAAAAAAAAAAAAAAAGTAAAAACAAGACTTCAAAAGGGTTGTTACTCCCATTACCAGGAAAGAAAATTGTCTTGGTGGAAAAACCTTAGGGCAGACATGGCACTTTTGAAGGAGACGCACCTTTCCAAGTCAAATACAAATGAATAAGAGAGACAGGGTGGAACTAGCTGCATCTAATGACTTTTTTTGCCCAGAGCAAGGGATGTTCCTATCTTATTTAATAAAAAAAGTTTAAAATGCAGCCTCTGAATGCTACACAACAGAGGCTCACACGCCATTGCTGAGTACTAAAGTAACTGGTTAAAGATTCATTTGTCCTTAATTAAGATGACCCTAAATTTCTTCAGATGGTGGCTACTGAGGATATAATTGGAGGCATCTGGCACTTGTTCACTAATTGTAGTTCCAAGATTTCACTCTTGTAAGAGATTCTTCAGTAGATAAATTCAGAATTATTTATCCCTCTAATTTTCTACCTTTAATAACCATAAGCTATTTCCTTAATGATTTAGAGTTGCGTGATGCAGGAGATAGTTAAACTTACTCTCTAAGAGATTAATTTCCTGTTTTTTTCAGTAGTGTTAACTTTTTTTTTTTTTTTTAAACCGTGAATATTATGGATTTCATTCACCTTTGCTAATCACAGGTACTATCATTTGTAAAATATTGCCTGTCTGTCAGTGCCAGTGGAGACAGGCACATTTTGTGGGTTGCCTTCTGAGGAAGGTCATGCATTCCTTAAAGACACTGGAGAAATAAGAAGAGACTTTTACTGGGAATCCTGTGGCCAGCTGTTCTATAGGGTGGCTTGCAAGGAAATGGCTTCTTTCCAAGACTTCTGAGCCTGTGGCTGGAGAAGCGCTTTTAGGTTGGCACCGGTGAGGGAAGGAGTAATCTTTGCTCCTAACTTTTTTCTCTTTCTTTCCAGGGATGCAATTGGCTGTGTAGGGAAGACAGCACAGAGCTGATCCCAACAAAAAAATAACCTGGAAAAAAGCAGTTACTTTTCAGTTTAATCGGTTTCTTGCCCTGTTCACCGTGGTACAGGCAGCTGTGTTGGCTGTAGAGATGGGAGATGATGGGAATGAAAGGTAGGGAGGAGAACAAGGCTGTAGTTTTCAGTAGATGAGCCGTTGTAAAATCTGTGTTTGTGTTCCAGCTTTGATTGGTGGTGATATAAAAGGGCCAAAACCTATTCTTTCTCAGAAAACAATTCATGTGTAAATTCAGATCTCTTGTTTACAACTGTAGCATAAGCTATCACCAGCTAGCTAAATTTGTCTTGTCTGGCTTTAACTGTGTGCTGATGAGTGGGAGCCAAAGCTGAAAGATGACTAATATATTGGCTCAAATAACATTTTACTGAAAATACCCTGGTTACAGGTATTTTGAGCCTCTTCCTGAACTTTCAGTACAAAATGGATGCTTAACCCATAGATAGCAGGGAAATCTTCTATGGTCTAAGTCCTACCCTTTTCTCATTGTAAGAATATTTTTTCCACTTTTTCTGAAAGCCCACTTATGTTATAGCCAACGAAATAGCTTCTTTCTTTTTCTGAACTTTCTGATACACGTTATAATTTGCTGTATATACAAAGAAGAATTGGCTGAAACTATGCTTATTTCACCTAACCCATAGATGGAGGGAAGCTGCTTTGATGAGCAACTAGTATCTCTTTGCCCTTCCTCAAGCCGTGAAAAAAGGCTGTAGGGGAACCAAGAATGTTTGCCAAAAAAAACATTTAGCCAAATTCCTAAATGTATCCTCCAACCTAGGGCACAGCAGAGTCGGTCTGAGTCAGACTGACAGTGCTTCTAGAATAATTCTGCTTCAGATGTTAAAATTTGTGGATGGCTAATGAAAGCCCCTCTGCTGACTGCAGGTACGTTAGAATAACAGAGCGGAGCATGCTGCTGCAGTCAGTCAGGAGACTAAGATTAATCAAGGTATTCACCTGTATCTTGTACTGAAGCTTCTCAAAACAAACAAAACCACTCAAAACATTAATCAAGCTACTGCCAGTGGATCCTTCATCTTGACAGCACCAGCTCAATTGAGGGCTGGTTAGCCTGGGGATTCTGGCTCTTTCCTAAGTAAGGCTATCTCTTCCACTCATCTTCTGAGCGTATCCACTTGTATTGAAGTGCCTTCGTGTGGCAATACTTAAAAGCCTGCCTTCTTCAGAATTCATTGTGCCCTGCCTTTTGACTGAGCAATTTATATTAAAACCATTTCTGCTTCCCTTGCCTAATCTCTCCCTTCCCAACTGTAGGGTGAGAAAAGCAGCAGCTTTGCATTTCAGTACACTTAATGTAGCCAAGAGGTTTGTTCGTTGCCGCTTTGTACTTTCAGGCAAATGAGAAAATTTAGATTAATAGGTTGTTTATTCTTTTGCGTGTTCCTCAAATCAAAGGCTCTGGATTGCATTATTAAAGAAGTTTTGTGTGGCAGGCTTGGAACTGTCCTCGCTGAGCTGTACATGAAGAAAAACGATTGCTTTTCATCCCCTCCTCATTATGCAGACTGGCAGAGGAATGCTGTTAAATGCAATATCATGTACTATCACTTAAGGACCTTCCTTCTGTACAGCTGATGTTGGGCTCCGATTTCACAGGATGATCTGTCTTGAAACAGACAAGGAAAACCCTAGAAATAGAAACACATATGTCCTTATATTGTGAAAGTTTAAACATTCGCCAGTTTAATAAAGAGAGGTTTTGTTTAGAACACTGGTGACTGTCAGCTCCCCAGTGCTCTTGCATCTCTTCATTGGGGATTCTGTTCATTTGTTTCTCATCCGTTCAGTTAGCAATAATGCACAATTAGTCTACCCAGCCAAGTTAATGAGGAAAATATTCAACATTATTTTGAGACCAGACCCGTAATATTCAACATTATTTTGAGACCAGAATGCACGACTCTGTCCCATGGACATTCTGTACCAAATGGGCCATGGCATGTCTCTGGCTCTCGGATTACATTAGGTGCTCTGATGGCCTTTTGTGCCAGAAGAGCATCTCTTGACCCAAGGCCTTCTTGCTTTGAAAGTGTAAAGTCTGGGGGACGTAGTTTAAGAGAAGAGGATGATGCTGTGCTTTATAGGTTCTACTCCAGGTCTAGCTAATGTTCAAGGCACTAAAGGCAAACTGGCACATTCAGCACTGCAATTCATCATCTTAAGAAATGGGAAGATCTCTGTTGTGGCCACACACCAGCATTGCCACGCACACAGTGTCACAGTTACCAGACTGGCCTAACTGCTGAACTTTCCTTGTGTAATAATAGGTGGTAGTCTTCTTCAGATGCAGACATGATGCAGGATGGAATAATTATGATTTTTCCCCCTTGGATGCTGGGTTCCTGACTTTGCAGTCCCTTTGCCTGAATTAGAACCGTCTTGGTCTGATGAAACTTCATTCCTGCGCTTCCGTTCTCTCTGAGGTACCAGTGCTCGGTTCTCCAAGTCTCCCTCAAGTGGTTAAAGAAAACCTTATATGTAGGCTTGTTTACAAGGTATATTATCATGTTCCACCTGAGGATCATGCAGAATTCCTCCAGCCACTTCCATATTTCACTTCTCTGTGTTATTTTGCTTGTGTCTGAAGTTTTCCCTGACAAGTAACCGTCCTCTTTCTCCAAGGGATCTTAGCCCCTTTTGTGGAAATGAGAGTGACAGTGCTTTGCTTTTTAGGTTTGGTTTTGTTTGTTTGTTTGTAGTCTCTGAGTAGGAGCATGGTGGTATCTTTTCTACCTGAAACTTGCAAATGCATTAGAGTCATGTAACTGCTGTCTCAGATTTTCGGGGGTAGTATCATATTTGGTCTTTCTGTACCTATTCAGTTATCTAGAATGTTCATTCATGTCATGTTTTCTATTCCCATTAATGCTCGCAGGCCAAGTTCATAAAAGGATTACAGAACTTTATTTATAACACTACCTATCAACTTTTAACCTCTTATAAAATGCCTCAAACATAAATAATTAGACCAGTAATTAGACCGTATTATTCTTCTACATTTCTGAGCAGGGGAGGAATTGTGACTGGACTGTAGACTTCCTATGCACAGTTAGTGCTGTTTGATCTGATAAATCTGTGACTCAGCTGAACATTGTCACTTTTTTTTTTTTTTAGAAAATCATAAATAGTTTTTTTATCTTTCTGCTTGTTAATTCTAGATGCTATTTCACCTGCTTTAATTTTACCTCTTTGTTCAATTATTTTGTTTCCTTAAAGCTTTTGGACGTTTTTGAGTCAGATACGGCCATTTGCTGATACATCATTATCACTAAATGCTAATCTTGTTTATGTTGCTGACCATGAGTATTCACACTCGCAAAATTTAAAATGCTGGAATATGAATAATAAATTATGCTTCGTTTACAGAGCATAAGTTTTATCTACTCAAAACTCTTTTGTCCCTATTCCTATTTAGCATCTGAAGGCCCATTTTTGTAGCCACAAACTCCATGCCTGCATATCCACATATTCCTACTATATCAGAGACTGCAAATAGTTGTATAGTTTCCTTTTTGGGGTTTGGTTTTTTTTTTTTGTATTTTCATTGCTTCCTTTTAACATCGAGAATAGTTAACATTTTTACTCAGAGATTGAAATTACTATCTAATCTGTTTAGCACTGAAAAGCTTTCAAAGCTACACTGTATTCATGGAAAGACTTTAGAGTGATACAAGGAGCAGTTCAAAAAGAAAAGGAAGTCAGAAGAAAAGCTCATTAAATCCCCAAATAATTGCCTGATTTGTTATTTCAAACATTAACTGCAAAGCAAGTAGTGATGATCTTCTTTGTGCTGTGGCAGTGGGTGCAGAACTGCGTGTCCTTCACTCAGCAAAAGTCTGTTCTGGTCACAGCTGTGTATACAAAGCTGCAAGTGAAAATGAGATGTACACATAAAGGCTCTCAGTCTATTTCCCTTTGCAGCTCTCATCTGTTTGTTCTTTACCAAACCCTAGAAAACATCCTCCTAAAAGGAAAGAGTAAAAGTAAATAGTGAGAAGATTTGTTTTCTCCCTTGATAAACATGTAATGTAAAGTGACTTTCCAAACATATCCCATTTAGCGGCGATGATTTAGAAACCTTGAACTTCAGCATTGTTTGTTACCCATCAGCATGGATCCTCAATCCTTATTCTTTCTGTTGGAGTTTCTGATGTAGGGGCTGGTAAGTAAAGTCTTGTTTTGGCATGTGGACCCAGGTTCTCAGGTCCAGAGAGTCACTCCTATATTTCTCTAATAACCGAGGAACTGTTTCTTGTCATTTCCATTTGTCTGCTAAACATGTCAGAGCTTTTATGGAGGTGGGATATTTTCTGCTGTTCTTTGGGATCTCCTATATGTTAATAATTTTATTTAATCTTGAATCTCTTAAGAGCTAGCAATGCTAGTTTTGGAGCCCTTAGTACTGTGTGTAGGAGGGGACTTGGAACAGCAAAGCATGAAACAGATCCAGACAGGAGATAACCCATGTGAAAGACAACTGGAAGGATGGAAGGAAGAACCTTTAAACATGGCATGAAAGAGAGAGGAATATGAATTAATGTATTTTTATATAATGCCTTTTTTGTTTTTACCATCCGCTTCACAGAGAGTACTACTAAAACGCAGCTACTTCTGATGTAGTGAATTTAGATACAGTTCCTTTGCCAGAAACACAAGGAAGCAATTTTTTTTCCCAACAGGGCAGCATTAAGAAACATTGCGTGGAGCAAATAGGACCTCAGCTTTTAAGCTCTGCTTTGAAAAATCCAGCACATTTCCTTTGAGTCAAGAACATATGCTGAAATACATTACATTTAAATACTTCTTAAAGCTGTATTGCTATATGATTTGCACCATCTGATTTTCAGACTTGCTCCATAAGTCTCAACATCGAATGGGAAAAGAAGGGCAAATGTTGCAGCAAATAAAAGGAACATGTGTTTTGTAAGTCTTCAATGGCTGGAGATGCTTAAAGAGCAGCTTTCATCTTGACTCCCACTCTGAGAGTTTATCATAGTTGCATTTCCATGATGGTTTTTTTGCTGAACAGTCAGGATATTGTTGCATAGGAGACGAAAAAATGTAAGTGAAAGTACAAAGAGTACAGTTGTCTTAGAACAATGTCGCTGAGGCTCCAGCTGCTAGTAGAGGTTAATTTAGCATTACTCACTATGGATGGCCCATCTCACTCTTGTCATTAAATGGGTTAGTCAGCAGTAACTGTATTTGGGGTTTTAGGAGTCTTGCCATCTTTTATTTCAATTAAGGACAGTCCTACATTTTTTTAGAGGTGGTGTTTGGTTTCCTCTTTGCATTGTCTTCTCAGTAGCCTACATCACAGGAGCAATCCATCTAGAAGTTTCCACAGAATATTGATTGTGCTTTCTTTAGGAGAAATCACTTGGATATCATATCCCATCAAAATCATTTGCTCACTATGCAAAGCTGTCATTCCACCACTAACTAGGTACATCATATTCCTTCTTATTGCTCCTGCTGTAAAGGTCCTTACAAAGATCCTGAAAAGTATGGCCTTATTATGAGGCTAAAAAAGATTAAAAAACTGAAGTCTATTTTCAGTTTCTAAGAGCCAGGATACGGTATGGATTCATCCCTACATTTGTCCTCCAGTAGATGGCCCTTTTTACCCCTCTAGAAAGCCTTGTGCAGCCAGAAGAAAGTGTCCTTTTTCTTTCTGCAACAAGAGTTGCTCTTTTGTCTAGTTTTTTACACTTCCCTCATTACCATAATATATGCATACCATCAGTGTTAGGGCATAATGCTGGAGGATTGAAGGCATTTGCCTGAACTTTCCTCCAGCAGAATACTTTTAACTTGTGGTTCATGGTAGATGGTCCATGGAAGAGTATTTGGGTGTGAAATAGGTAGCATTTAAGTTAAACTGTGACAAAGATGCACGATGACCATGAGAAACTTTCAGGATTAATGGAATCTGAAGAGTTGAGAACTTGCTTGCTGAAGCCTAAAGAATGTAAAAAAGCAAAAACCAAAAAAGTCTTAGTTTCACTTTTTAGAAATCAATATATTAATAACTATGTTGAATTCTTATTATACATGTATTTCTCCATGTGAAATACAGAGAAAACAAACATTTCCTTCTCTCTCTTCATTGTCTTTGAAAAAATTATTATCTTTTAAGACACATAGCTTACTGGAGTATTGTAAGAGTTAAAATCAAGAGACATTACAGAACCTTAGCCAAAAGCATACCCTTAAAAGGGGTAGTTGGGTGCTTTGTTGTTTCTGGTTTCTCTTAGTGCATTCATTCTGTTCTGCATTCAGACCAGTTCTGTAGTGGTGGTCATTTATAATCATTAATCTAGCTCATTGATATTGTAATGGGCTCTAAACATTCTCTGTGGAACTTACATGCTCCACTGCATTTCCTTCTAAATAACTGATGATGACTTCTTCAGTCTTGCCATTAACCAGATTACCTTCCTGCAGACAGTTCTCTTATTGATTTGTTTGGTTGGAGGTTCATTTTCTTCTTAAGTTTTTACACTCATAAAAGAGATTCAGTATTGGTGTGCTTGAGAACATTTTCCATGACTGACAATGCTGCCCAAGCACAGGTCCAGATACAGCAATAATTATTTTTATGAATAGAGGCTTTAACTGTATACTCAGAGGCTCCTAAAACCAACATCCTTTCCTTTCAGACTGTTTTTTCTTAGCATTATAGTTTGTGAAAGAAAATTGGAGAAAACTAGCCAACAGTCTGGGCACATGGGATTATACTGCAGAGCCTGTATTTAAGCCTATATATAAATATACTGTGCAGGACTATGAATGGCTTTCAGTTCCTGGGAGATTCATGTTTGTCATGTAGTCAAATTGTTCCAGGTGAACACAAGTGCACAGAGAAGGATGCCCTAGAACATTCAGCTCTCTGTGGATCACAACCAGCTTCTTGAGTTTCAACCACAGTAAGTTGACTGTATTGTGTAATCGCATACTGGTGGGATTTTCCATTCTTCACAAGCCTGAACTTGTCTCTTTCATGGTTGGGCTCGTGAGGGACACATTTCTGAGAAGCAGTATCAGAACACCTGCTGTGATGACAGCTGCTGGTGAAGGTGCAGTTAACTGTTCACCACTTTGCAGTGGATCATTTAAGAGTCAATGCGGAGCAGGGACGGGGTGAGACACACAAGGCTGTCCTTGATCGTGACCTAAATTATGCTGAAATGTTTTGTCTCTCTTCCTTGGAGCGTTGGTAGCAATTCCACTGCTCCTTGAAAGTCTTTTCCAAACTAGTAGTTAGAAAAGTCTAAAACTTTTCAATTTTGTTCATTGTTCTGAGAAAATTGTTGACTGTTGCTCTTCATGCTTTTACATGGCACATTGAAGTCTGAAACACTTGGGAGACTCAAGGTATTTGAAGATACCTGATCCCACTGGAACTGGTTCACCACAACCTTTCATTGCTGTTTCCTGGGAAGAGTGGGCTTGAAATACAACTCTAGGTCAGGGAGATCTTTGATCTGAGATTGCAGTAATCTTGCAGCCTTTCCATAGTTCAATCTATGTCCTCTTTAAACTCTGCCTCCTTTTCTTTGTAGGCCGATGTCACAGCTTTCTTCTGCTCCCTAACCCTGTGTGCATGACACAGATGAGCTGTCTGTGTTTCTCGGGGCTCCCAAAGCAGAAAGGAAATACCAAGCAGTAACTGAAGACTGTGTGCCTCTCCCTGGCTATCGTCCCGTTACTGTCACTAGACCAAGTTCATATCTGAGGGAGGGGGGGTTGTATGTAAGGTCCTGTATCGCGTGAGATGCAGCTGCATACCACCTGTCCATTTACTCTGCCCATCTCGTGATCCCTAGCTAGGAATTCTTTAGCTGTTTTGAAGATCTTAAGCTTAATGACAACTTGTTTTCTCGAATCCACAAGGCTTGATCCACATCTTGTCTAAAGATTACTGCTCCTGTTTGGGAGCATGGGGAAACATCGATGGTCCCCTCCAGTGAAGTGTTGCTGGCATTCCTGTACTTCACTATTAAGATTGCTGTGGGTCCTGTTTCAAGTGGTTGAGCAGTCTGCCCCCCAGATGGCCAGAACTCCAACAGGAATGTTTGCTCCTTATTGTTTACAAGACCAATTAGCTCTGGCTTTGGATTGATTATTTTCTCAATGAGTGACTGAAAACTCCTCAAAGTGAGGAAAAATCAACTGTTGAACAAGATAGAAGCAGTCTAAACCTAGTGGTTCACCTCTTGCTTGGAAGATCTGCTCCTTACATCTTCAGTGATGTTACATGAAAAGGAAAATGTAGTTTCATAGTCAACACATTCATGGAATGTCAAATGTCACAGTTTTAATTGAGTTATAAATTACTCTCACTCTGAAATCGGACCTTATTTCTAGTTTTCTAGTTTATCTGTCTTAAGAGCCAGTTGTGTGTTGTGTTATTTTTCTTTGGTTCTGCTGTGTCTATATTTGGTAGATCAAAGTGCCTCTTCTCATCTGATGTCATTTCCCTAGGAGACTATGACATCTACCTACAGAGTGAGGATTACCAGGGGTGATCTCTGCTCCTCCACGGGCCTAGTTACACAAGAATACGCAGCGTATTTATAATAGTGCTTAACTTCAGATGCTAAGGCATTCTTAACGTTTCTCACTTGACTTTTTAATGCCTCTGAAACATGAGGGAAAGCCTGTCATTTTCATACTCTAGTCCACAAAACTGGCCTCTTTGTTCGCTTCAGGCCTTTGGAGAAGGCTAAATATCTTTTTGGATCATACTTGATGAGCTAAGAGTATCTTTAGGATTATACGTGCT
>BJBW01004654.1:29099-61765 GCA_004320125.1 Scolopax mira | reverse complement strand
CCCATCCACGAGGCACACCCTGACCTTTACCTCATGGCATTTCGTCACTCCTGGCCACCAACCTTCTCAACTTCATCAGTTCAGCCCACCTCTGCACCGCTCAACCTTCCTCCCTCACCCCTTCCCCACCCAGAATCTGCCTTAAGCTTTTCTTACACAAGTGCTTTCAAACATACTTTTTTAGGCCACTTCAGAATGAAAATGTGGACCTTCACCACTGCAGTTGCACTTTGCTAAGGACAGATGCACGGTGGCCACCACAACCACCAGGTTGTGTTGTTCCCCCCCTCCCTGGTGCCAACACAGCTGAGAAGTTGATTCACCAGCCTTTTAAGAAAGTCCCTCTCCTTGCGTTTTGACAAAATGAAAGTAACCTTCCTTGCTGAAATTATCCTTTGTAAATACCCCCCAAGGAGTTAGCAGTTCCTTTCTCCAGGATGACTCATCCTCCCACACAACGGACCATGAAAAGAGCAATCACGGCGGCCTGTCAGTCTGCTGTGGAGACAGCTCTCCCCTCTCTGAATCACCCCCTGAGAGCCGTTATGGGCTCTACCTGCTCCCCAAACCATCATCCACCCACTGTGTCCTGCTCCCGTCCCCACCTTAGAGTAAGCTCCTCCTTGGGGTTGGCTCTTGGTACAGCTGGGGGGCTCCAGAAGTGCCCCAAGATGCCACCTGGCCACAGCAGATGACCCTCGAGAAGCATTTTCCTGAAGACTTAGGTGCTTTGCCGAATGAGACAGCAGCACTTCCCAAGGCTGGAGAGAAGGAAGATGATCCTTTCAGGGGTGGGTTTTCACACTCCCCCCACCCACCCCCCCCCAACCAAGCAGAGCCTTCTCTCCGTAATTAACTGTTCCAGCCGGCGTGTTGGCTGAGCTCCACTGGGAACAACCACCTCCAGGAGGCAAAGCCCTGGATTATCATCTCCTCATCACCCAGACCATCCCCCTCAAAAGCCAGGCTGCGGCTGGAAGGGGCGGCAGAGCCATTCAAACCACCCAAACCACCCCATCAAAAGCCAGGCTGCGGCTGGAAGAGGCAGCGGAGCCATTCAAACCAGCCACGGGCAGTTTAACAGAAAGAAGACAGCTTCCCATCCAACATTAATTTGCAGCATCCTGGGCTGAATGCTTTAGATAAGAGCCACCGGAGCCAGAGAGATGACAGAGAAAAACTCGTGTCTGTGGCACGTCCCTGCGTCCCCAAAACACCCTGCCTGAGGTCTGCTCTTCGGCTGCCAACGACCCCTCTAAGAGAAGAACACCTTCTTCTCCAAATCCCCAGCAATGTTTATTTTCCCTCCCCTGCAGGGCTTAAAGCCTCATCCTGCTCCAGTTATTCCGAAAGGGAATTTAGTGCCTCGCCATAAATTACGCCAGCGTTGGACATAAGCATCATTTATGCACAAATCACTGTTCCCTAGAACAAAGCAAGTATCAGCCTCCTGACAAAACACTTTTTAGTAGGACTGGCAAACGAATAAAACCTCCAGATGAATACCAACGTGCTGATGAAAAAGTCCTGCTGATTTTAATAGAAAATGATCATTTTCCTATAGGATTTTTTTTTTTTTTGAAGCATCTCGTTGAATTTAATGGAGATTTTCTATTCTGGTCCACAATTATCCAAGAGTTAAAATACCTCCAGAGACGAGGAGATTATCTATTACATTCTATAGGATTGCAGGGTAATTTCCAGAGAATCCTGTTATGTTTCTATAGAGCCTGACAAATTTAATCCCCATTGAACTTTACAGGGACTTTTCCATAAGGGACAAATAGGCACTGACATCTGGTAGCTGCAAAATGAGTAATACTCAGAAAATAGGGGCCTTACACACCACTGCTGTACTCAAAATGGTCGAAAGATGTCTTGAACAAGCAGCTTAATGGGGAAAATGCATTAAATTGGTGTCACATGGCTGCATTAGGACGGTTGTGTTGCAACATTCCTTTTATACACAATGTCATTTATACAACCAACGCTTTACAAATTGCATTTGCCACCAACGTGCACTTGATCTCATCATCCCATGCTGGGACTTTCCTGTATCAGCACAGAAAGAGCGAGAGCAATTCTAAATTGAGGTGTGTGTGTAAAAAAAAAAAAAAAAAAAAAAGCCAGTTTAAAGCCTAGAGCTGGCAAGGAATCTGTGAACATTCCTCTGCCCTGATGTTACTAATAAATGCATCGACTCCAAATCTCTCTCTCTCTCTCTCATTGAACTCCACCACGGAGCTGGAAGAAGGACTGCACTTCTCTTTCATGCCCAGCACTAAAGAAGAAAACATTCAGCTGAGCTATCTGGAGACTCGTGCCTTTTAAATCTCACCGTAAAGTAGTTCTAACAAGGAACAAAACAAGCAGGGACAGCCTAAGGTTCCCTCCGCCAACACACTAATTTGTCCTAGACTGGTTCAGGGAACAAATTAAAAGACACAACAGCCCCCATGGGTTTTTTTTTTCCCCACCTTTTCTTACGCAAGCTGGCGTCAAACACGGTATGTGCTTCCAAAACGGCTATATCACTATCACCCACTCATCCCTTAGAGCCAGTTATTCCTCCAAAACCCACCACTCCCTTCAAGAGGTCCTCAAGGAAGTCCCAGTTTTGGATACATCACCTCTGCGGGGTCACTTCTGTTCTTGCTTAGTTGTTCCCACGCAGCCTAAATTCTATTTTTTTTTTTGGAGGTTTTGGGTGCTTTAGGCTCACCCTGGATAAAACAGAGCTTGGGTGCCCCTAAGTCAAGCTGAAACCCCCAACTTCGTGGCAATGATGAACCTCAAGAACTATCAATCGCTGCAATGGTCGTAATAAGCCCTTGTAATCACATCATGGCAATAGCAATAATGTAGTAACAGCCAAATTAACCTTCAAATTGTACAGCCCACGGGGGAAAATACCCTAAAGCAGTAAAAGAGGCCTCTTGGAGAGGGAGAGCACCAGCAATAAGGACCTAACACCCCATGGTCAGTGGAAGCTGAGGGGACCACACCAAAACCGGGTACCCAGAGCCACAATTTTGAGGCCATTGCAGGCAACACCCATGGCAACAAGAAGAACAAGCGCCTCCATATGTCTCCCCAACTGCCTTTCCTCTCCAAAGAAAAGGACAACGCGGTAACTGAGCACAGAAATAATAAAAAAAACCACCAAAAAATACGGCTTGAATATTTTCTCACTTGCCAAACGCTAGCAGGGTGTGGACAGTGGGTGCAGGGAAGGCTGGGGGTTGGGTTTGCTTTTTTCTGTCTTCTGAGCTATTTGCAAAGGAATGAAGCCCTCAGTGATGACAGGACAAACCTTTCTGCTGGAATGCCCAGAGACCTTCAAAGGGAGCTACAGACCCTGAAGGGGATGCATGGCATTCCTGGAATGGCAAAAATCAATATATATACATGTGTCTGGGTACATCTCATGCTCATGAGCTGCCCCTGCTTCTTCACAAACACACTTTAATCAACCCCTCTGTTTCTAGAAACCTCTTTGTGGTGAAAGTGATGGAGCCCTGGAAGAAGCTGCCCAGGCAGGGTGTGGAGTCTCCTTCTCTGGAGATCTTCAAGCCCCGCCTGGATGCTCCTGAGTGACGTGCTCTGGATGACCCTGCTTTGGCAGGGGAGTTGGACTAGATGATCTCTAGAGGCCCCTTCCAACTCTGACAATTCCATAATTCTGCAGGTACACCCATGGGCCAGAGACAGGTTGTGTCCAGAGATGGACTCTGGAAAAGGCTGGGTACCATATCCATCTGATCAAGGTTGGGACTAAGCCTTCTCAGGCACTGTGTCACCAAGTGGTCACACCTTCCCTAAAGAAAGAGAGAATCTACCTGGCAACAGCTTTCCATGCAAAACGTGGAAGAAATGCTCATGTCTCAGAGGTGGGGAGTATGTCCTGGGACAGGAGCCATCCAAAGTTAAGAGAAACAGATGGTTACTCAAAAGGACAACCCCGCAGAGCCCATGGGCAGGGCTGAGAGCAGACCTTCTCCTCGGGTGACCGGGACAGCCTGCTCTAACCCAACACCGAGCTCCACAATCCCCTAATGGGGCAAAACATCACCAAAAAGGGCAAGTTCAGCCCAAGTTTTATGGTCATCTCTCCCTTCCCGTGGCATGCCATGGGTCTGCCCAGGGCCGTGGTGGCACAAAGGCTTGGCATCACTGGGACAGTGATTTGCAGTCTACTCAGATGCAGCTGTAGATCACCTGGGAGAATGAACCTACAGTTTTATAAACTATTTATTAGCCCTGTCCTGTAGCGCTACATCAATATGGCTATCGGTGAAGCAAGGCAGGAGCTATAAAAATACCATCTATCCAAAATAAGCTTCATAAAATCAAACAGAGGCCAGCGCAGCCTAGGATGGGATTGCGGCTTGACACATAAAGGGCCTCTCAATCTTTGAGATAGACCATTAAAATCCTCAAGCCCTTTTGGTTCACAGAAGTCTAAAACAAAAGGGGGAAAATAATGACCCCTTTTCTTGGTGGAGCAGGAGAAGGCAGCCCAGTTACTCGTGTGCTATCCTTTGTTTCTGCAGAAGCCAAGATGACTCCCTTTCCCCAGCGAGACAACTACCAGGTCCAAAGAAAAAAAAACCACCACAACAAAAAAATGTAAAATAATAAATAAAGAAAGAAATAAATGGTTCTTTTCTCTTCAAAATGTTGGTGATGGATGCTGCTCAGTGCAGGGGGGGAAAGGCAGGGCTGAAGCACCCCCATATCCCAGCCCGTGCTCCCCTCCTTCCCCAAGGCAGCGGGGTATGGCAGAAGGCAGGTCAATACATTGTTGAAGATGATGATTAACGTTTCCAGCCCGTGCTCGCCCCCATCCTCCCCCAAATCAGCCTCTAAAAACACGTCTTAATAAACTGCATTGCAAAATAGCCTCGTATTTCTACCTCGCTGCATCTGCCAGGGCGAGATAATACGGCGACCTGAGAAAAAGTGACACGCTGGGAATGAGCTGCTGAGAGTTAATAGGACACAGTGAGACCTTGCTCAGCACGGAGCTCCTGACCACGGGCAGCAGCTGGGATGGGGACATCTCACCCAGGGTGTTTGGGGCTCAGTACCAAACAAGGGGTGTGCTTGGAGCAAAGAAAATACCAGCTTGCGTGGGGCTTGGGGCTAAAAGGGCTTGAGGGAGAGAAAACGGCTCTGAACTGCTATTGACTGTGAAAATCACCATAGAATGGAAATCTTTGAAAGCTACGCACGTGAGGGTTGTTTTTGCAGAGGTTTTAAAAGGTCAGAGGGAGGTGAGAGCGAGTTTAAGCGTCGTTTTCCTGGAAACACAACTCCGAAGCTTTGCAAAACTTCACTCAAAGCCTCCCCCCAGGAACCCACGGCACAGACAAAGCCCTTTGCATTTCTACACCAGCACAGTGTGTATCACCATCACCTTTTTTTTTCTGGGGGGCGGCAGGATTTTGGACCTCGGGTTTTCCCGCATGGCGACGCTCGAGCCAAATCGGCGCTGCCAATCCCAATCCCAACCCAACTCCTCAAAGCAACCAACTGGAAATGAAGCCTCCACACCTTCACCCTCTCCCCACGCCACATCAACCCACTTCAGATCCATCAGAAGAAGAGAGGGAAAACAGGTTGGGTTGAGATGTGGGAGGATAAATAAAAAAGATCTGGGTTTACCTGCCAAGGAACCTCGAACCGGACAAGGATGTTTTACAACCCCCCCACTCTGGACCTTCAAGTAGTTCAACATCAAGCAAATGCCACTTACCTATGAGGGAAAAAAAAACAGAAGAAAGAAAAATAAAGGTTAGAGAACACCAAGTATTATAACATCATGCATTTTAAAAGCAATGTAATTCACTTGTGGACTGGAGGAAACACAAAGGGAAACTCAAATTTTAAATACACTTTGGTAAAGGGCAGCTTGAGTGGCACATGGTGACAGAGGCCATCTTGAAGGTTGTTTTCGTATTTATTTCTTGCAGTTTTCATTTAGCTGTTTTTTCCACCGGCCCTGTTCAGACCCAGAGGAAAGGAGGATGCAGCTTCAGAGGCAAGAGCTGCCTCTTCCCATCTCAAAACTTAAATCAACACAGAGAGTTACTTATTGCTTTTTCTTATATAGTTTGGGTTTGTTTGGATTTCTCCCTAACAGCAATATTGCACATCCTAGGCCAAGGTCTACCATGCTTTCCCATCTCTACACTCCCAAAGTCCATCAAGCATTTCCAACACCAGCCCTGGTGCGCCGCTCCCTGGGAAGCCACTTGCACCCACAGCCACGAGCAGGATCCACCTTTCCTGAGCTCTAGACAAAGACCATCCTCCAGATGGGGACATCCTACCCAAGCTCCAGCCCAACGGCCAAGACCACAACCATGGGAAAAACACAACACCCATGTTCTTCACCCTTTGCTTTCAGAAAGACCAGCTTGACCTTCTCTAGGGCAAAGAGAAATTCCACCCTTGCCAATCGCCATCAAAAAATCTGCCTCATAGACATGATAAATATTCAGATATCCCTTCGGGATACACAGGAAGCCCTTCCATTTTTGACCCAGGCATCTGGGAACATGGAAAACTGAGTGAGATGGTGGCTGGACCCACCCAGCTGTAGCTCTGTCGGCTGTTGCAGGTTTTGAGGATGACGTGACGGGGCATGTCTTGCTAATGCACGACTGTGTGTACTCTAAATTACTTAAAGGATGCCTGGGGCTATGGACAGATGCTGCTAAAATGTACAATTGAATAAATAAATGGAAGGTAACGGAGAGGGGAGGGATGCAATGGGAGAGCGATTGGCAGAGTTGTGTGCCAAGGTGTTAAAAAAACTCCCACAGAGCTGCCTAAACCTCTTCTGAGACTCCACTGCTACGTGTTTCAGATGCTGAGAAGATTGAACTAATAAAAAAGAAATGAGAGAACTGTCACTGCAGATTACATGGTATTTATTCCAAAATCTGCTCATTATAGAAATTTGCAAGACAAATGGGTTTTTAGCAGGAAATGGCAGCTTTTCCTTAAGTGCATAACAAGGAGGAGAATTGGTAGGGAGCTGAATCTTTCTCTCCCTTTTGAGCTACTCCAGCTCCAAGTCTTACCAGCCACCCGAGAAATACTCGTGAGGCTGAAAAAACACCTTTTTTTTTTTTTTTTTTTTTTAACATTCTCCACCAGCCTCTTCATAATCCTATAAGAAACTACGATTAAGAAATATTTGAAGCAAGAAAAGCTCATTTGGCCTAGAGAGTTTCTAGGCAGCGAGAGCTTCTCTTGCTCCTCAACAGCATGCAAGAGGTATTGCGAACTCTCTGGATCCTTCCTTCCTCGGAGGGAAAGCCCTTCACCAAGAAGAGTATTTGTGGTCAGGCTTTAATCCCCCTGCCTCGATAAATTTTTAATTCCTGGGCCTGCCTTCGTATCTGAATATAGACTGGAGGTGCTTTGCATTCTGCCGTATCCGAGTGCTTCTAATGACATTTTGGCTTCTTTCCCAGTTAATTCCAAGCGCCTGAAACCCAAGCATCTCCCCTCTCCCTCCTCCCCGTCATGGATGCACATGCAGATATTTGACTGATAACACACAAAGCCACAATATGCGGTTTTAAAACAAGTCTCTGCAGCGGAGTCTCAAGAAGGAAGAAGAAGAAGAAGGGGGAAAACATGCCTTGAAATACTACAGAGTAGGAGCTGTCAACTTGAAAAAGCTTCTACAAGGTTTTCAGTGCCGTAACTGTGTCATTTAGCTGGGGATGAGGATTTTCAGACGCACATCAACAGGAAAAAAAGGGGTTTGGGGAGGGAAAAAGGGAAAAAAAAAATAGAGAGAGGCGGCCTGTCTTATTTGCAGCTCTCCTTTGTTGGAAAGCAATTACAGCCTTACTCAATTTATGACCCAGAATGCACCCTAATCTACTTGTAAATGCGTCTTATTCACCACACAGCACTTTCAGATACAGCCAGGGTAAATAAACGGGAGATTGTTCCTACCTACGTTGCGGCACAACTGTTAATTGTAACGCCCCATGAAACTTAATTATGCAAAGCAGAGTGGCGACACTGCAGCCATTAATGAGATGTTTGATTCAAGAATAATTTGTTGTTCGGAGCCTCGGACTTGTTTTGCCTGTCCCTTCCACTGTGCCGCACTAATTCCCAACCCGTGCTTCTTTTAATAGGGTGGCAGCAGGGCACAAACCGGCTCAACTGAGGAGGCAACGGGAGAGCTCCCCCCGTTTGGCATCCCCCAGTTTGCCAAGGGCACAACCGAGGTCCCACCATATGGGCTTCCTGCACCGCAACGGTCCCGAGTCCAACCCGCCGTCTCCAGAAGAGATGGGGAAAGCCAACATTCAGCCGGGTAAAACGCATGGGGATGCTACCAAAGACAGGAGTGTCTAAAAAGAGAAGGATTTGGCTCTTTCTAGACCCCCAGAATTCCCATATCCAGGCTGGGATGCACATAGGATGGATGCCGTTCGCGCATAGATGCTTTGCTTCCAGCTCCTTTCCAACGGGGGGAATACGAGCAACGGTTTGGGCTGAGCCACCAGGCTGCCTGCCTGCAAGCAGCACAATAGAAACCACACACTCAAGTACAGAAGAGGATGAAGAGACAAAGAAGAAGATGATGACTTGGTAGGAGAACTTGTAGTACACCCCCCCGATAAGGTGCGTGATAGATGGAGCTACAAGCTGCCGCGTGGAGCCTTTCCCCGCTGCTCAGAGACTTTCTCCCTGAACGGGGGAAGGAGATTGGTAGTCAGACCAAAGTCTATTATTTAAGCCTCCCGTTATTGATAGAAACATGCTATCTTTTTAAATTTACAAGCAAGCAAGCAATTCAATTTTGCCCATTTACAACGGCACAAGATGTTTGCTCGTATCTGCCGTGGAGATACCAGAGCTTCGCTCCTCTCAGCTCTGACTGCAGAAATCCCCCCACACACACACTCCGACATCATCTTCGAGCTTTCCACTCATTTTTCTTTCTGGTGACACCCGCTCCTTCTAACTCGGGCCCAGCCCTGACCCACTTCTCCAGTTGGCTCCGTTAACGCCTGTGATTAGTAGGCTTTGGAGATAACGACCACCCCAAGCCCATGAATCAACAGGATTTCTTGCCTCGCCTGGCACCAGCAGAAGGAAGGAGAAAAGGGTATTTTATCTCTGCTGTTGATAGGAAAGACACTGTTGGTCTACTGCGACTGTCTATTCCCCCTCCCCCCCTCCCCCTTATAAATGCAACTCTTAAAATAGCAAGTCACGAAGAGGGTTTGAGACGGATTCAAGGCCCTTGGGAACAAGCCCATCATGACTACACGATTGCCAGCGCGGGATATTGATGGCAGCTGAGATAAAGAGTAACTCGCAGTCGGGTACGCCGGATCCCGCCGACGCCTCCAATAAGACCAGGATGGATGACAAGGCACTCAACTGTGCCCCAGCAAGGTCATTACAGAGCATTAATAAAGGAGTCTTATTATGAACGTATCGCTCAACGATCTTGTGTTACCCACCTTCGCCGTTAAGAGACAATGAAAGAGGCACATCCAAGACCTGTGAGGTCTGGGTTTCGCTGCCACTGCCATCCAAGGGAAATAGGGTCATGGCCTCCCAGGCGGAGGGAGGTCATCCTCCCCATCTACTCTGCCCTGGTGAGGCCACATCTGGAGCACTGGGGTCCAGTCCTGGGCTCTCCAGTTCAAGAAGGACAGCGAACTGCTGGAGAAAGTTTAGTGGAGGCTACAAAGATGATCAAGGCAACGGAGCATCTCTCTGCTGATGAAAGGCTGAGAGACCTGGGGCTGTTCAGCTGGAGAAGAGCAGACTGAGAGGGGACCTCATCAATGCTGTGCAATATCTAAAGGGCGGGTGGATGGGGTCAGACTCTTTCTAGTGGTGCCCAGGGACAGGACAAGGGGCAACAGGCACAAACTAGGACATGAGAAATTCCATCTGAACATAAGGAAAAACTTCTTTCCTGTGAGAGTGCCAGAGCCCTGGAACAGGATGTCCAGAAAGGGTGTGTAGTCTCCTTCTCCAGAGATATTCCAAACTCTTCTGGATGTGTTCCTGTGCAATCTGCTCTGGGTGACCCTGCCTTGGCAGGGCATTGGATGAGATCATCTCCAGAGGTCCCTTCCAACCCCGAACATTCTTTGATTCTGTGATCCTTCTGCTCCAGGCAAAGCCCCAGAGGCAAGCCAGCCTTCCTCAGAAATACTCGTTTTAAGTCATGACCATCTAAGTGCATATCATTCAGGTACAACAACTCAAAACAGCTTCTAATATTCTCCTTCCCCTTGCCTTGTCCTTACAGCCCAAACAAGCTCTTCTTCTGAAGACTACTTTCACCTGCCCTACTCTCCTCTGCCACAGCATCCAGCAGCTCTGCTCTTTTCATCTTACACAGAGGTGGTGGTTTAGGTCCCTTTGATCCTCCACCCATCAGCTTTTTTTCCAATCTATTTTGGAGTCCAAGACAATGACAACTGGCTCCACCAGAAATTCACACCTTCCTCTGCTGAATGTCTGAGAGAATTTATGCCAATCTTCTTGAATGTATTTTTGGCTTCCAGAAAAATAAAAACCATGTCTGGAGAAGGGTGTGATTTTTTTCAAAACATTTGGGTTTGGGTTTTTTTTTCCTTCCACTGTCTGATATTTCATTTCGGGTGTTACTTTGACTTTATAGGAAAAATCAAAAACAATCTGACCCCAATTGTTCAGAAGTGCTACGAAAAAAAAAAACCAAAACCTGATATTCACAGAGCTCTGGTCCTGTTGCCCTAATTCTCACCTTCTCTTATTCTGTAATTTCCTTCTTTGTAACACGGTGACTGGAGCTGTGTACAGTGTCTCAGACGTGCACTCAGCGAGGGCTGAGATATTATTGTTGATTTATATGGGCTGGCTCTGCTTGGGGAGCGGTGATTTACTCTGCTGTGTTTCCACAATGCTGCTATCTCTTTGGAGACAGATATCACCCTCCTCTTCCCCACAGCCAAGAGCCTGGGGCTAAGCACTGGGTCACAGATTGCTAAAACGCTTCCACATCTTTCCTCTTCTCTCCAGCTTTGTTTCAAGGTAGGTCATTACCACATTTTTGCTCCCTAATGCTTTAACAGCCCAATTAAGGGACAAGGCAGTGCCTCAGTAGGTGCTGGCCAGAGCATGGCCCTTATCCCTGGAAAGCAATTCTCCCTCGGACTTAAATACAGACCCAATTTTATACCTCAGTCATCTCCACAATAGAAGAGGTCAGGAGTTTTTCTTCTCAGCCCTGTCTCTTGTTGCAACTCTGTCTTTTCTTGGCCCCTTTCTCTTGATGCTGCAAAACAAGCAGAACTTGCCTCCAAAGGAGCTCCTCTTCTCCCACCCAAGCAAGAAAGCACTAGACTCAGGCAAACCCATCATGACCATGCTGAGATGAACCAAGCTGGTCCCTCGGTTGTTTAGGCAAGGACAACTTGTTTGGACAACCATGTCTGCAAAACACTCCTTGGAGCTAGAAAGACAAACAATATAGCAGAATCCAACCTACTAAAAGGACCTGTTATGGCTTTGCCTTCTGCAGTGCTGTTTTTTTAATATATATATATATATCTCAATAAATATCATGGAGTGAGTTTTCCCTACAATGCCCACTATTTTGCAAGTGCAGAATATCAGGCTTTTTTTAAATGCTCAGAAAAAACTTCCTTGATGGTCAAAGGCTGGTTTCCAGCAGTTGGAGAACAACACAGTTACTTGGCCACCATGAAAAAAGCCATCTCCTCCCAGCACCCATCACAGCACCCATACATCATAGCTCAGAAGTGCTTAAAAAACTAACATTTCTTCAGCAATTATCCAAAAGAGGGGAATTGAGATGCTTCCCACGCCAGAGTTATGGACCATATCTCCCAGGGACCACGTCTCCGATGCGTAATTCAGAGGATCTCCATTTTCCATCTCCCTTTTCACCCACACCGCACTCCCCCCCTTTGCCTCTATTTCCCTCACAGCAGGAAATCTTGAACGCCAGCTCCCTGACAGAGATATGGAGAAGCTTTAACAACTGAGCAGCGTTTTAAGAGCCTCTGAAGGAGCGGTGTTATGTCGGTACAATGGTTCACGCCAAACAATAACGTGTTCTCGCTCTTGGCGCCGGCTCCCGCAACGACTGTCCTCAGCACAACTGTCAACTCGAGTCCCATTGAAGGATCTTTATTATTAGCGATGAGCTAAGAAGCCGGGTGAATGCAGCTTGATTTTGCAGCCCCAGCAGTTAGGGAGAAGAATAAATCTTGGAAACCCATAATCGGCGCTGAAAACCACGGAGTAAGAATAAATGTGGAATCCCACCAGGTGAAACCTTGCTTTAAAGGCCGTGTTTCTCCCTTCCTGCTCCCTACATTTCTCCAGGAGAGGCACCAGCATCTCCTCTCTATTCTCCCCACAACCCTTACTCCATAATTTGTCCCATTTATATATCCCCAAACAGCTACCTACACACTTTGCAAATTCTAATATGCTCTTAAGGAGTTTCCCTCGGTTCCTCTCTCACGCTCGTAAGCACCAAATATTTTGGTGCTGGTCACAAAAGGTTGATTTATCTTCAGCTCACAGAAATTAGAAGCAAATAAGAGGTCAAACAGATCGCCAGCAATTTGACATTGGCAAACGTGGCTTCATTAGGCACCTCCAGTAATAAAGAACAATCGCCTCTTTTCCTTCACCTGCAGAAGCAGAAAGGTCATTACCAGCTAAAAGATACTCCGAGAGAATAACACTTTAAACCTTTATTATTTTTAACAAGACACGGGTATTTTAAATAGCGCCTGTGCAATAAGCTGGCGGCACGCTACGGTGACTGGAAATGGCTCAAAATAATAATAATAATAAAAACCCCACACCTAAAATTGGAAACACAATATTTAACCATCCATGGTTCTTAAAGTGATGTCGGACTCTTAAGCAAAACCTACGCTGGGGCATAAGTGAGCATGAAATTCAATACAAACATCCCTGCTCATTCCAGACACTAGCAGTAGAGAAAGAGATGAAATATATACAAAATGCTAAAGTAAAATACACAATGAGCTCTGTATAAATAAACAATAAAAAAACCTCAAGTAGATGTAAAAAAAAAAAAAAGAAAAAAGAAGCTGTCCTCATGATATATAGTATTGCTGAGAATGAACCCATTCTGCAATTGTTTGACTCCAGATACTTCGGGGATGTTGATTACGCCTTAATTCTCTTTCATCAAAAATAGAGGTAATTAAGGACAAAATAATTCCAGTAAATGTCAACTGCTTAAGACTCGGGAAAACTCAAAAGAGGCAATGTCATACACGAGTGTTTTGAAGTGAGTAATAAATGAATTATGGGCTCCAGACAATTCTTTTTTTAAAGTATCCCGAATGTAAGCTAACCAGATGCCCCGGGTGAAGAGGGTGAGAAATTGCCTTGATAGGCCACTGATTCCCAGCTGCAGATCCCTTCTGTGAAGTGGGGATTATTGAACTAAATAAATAAACAAATGAAAGGAAACGCAAGAGGGGCAACACGGCTCAAAAAGCCATTGTGAATATTACCACCGAGTGCAACCATTAAAAATATTTCTGAAATAGTTGCTATTTGAACGATGGCGAGTCTTTCGGATGGAAAAAGCGTGTCCCTGGGGTCTTCTGAGCCCCGCTGACACCCAGCTTCTCCAAGCTCTTCCTTCAGAGCCACCGTTCCCACCTGGGCTCCTCGGGAGAGTATCACAAATCCCAAGTTAGCTCCCAAGTTCTCCACACCTCAAGTTTCCCATCTCTCTAATGGGAATAATAACACCGACCCATTTCGCCGAGACATTAGCGTTGCAGAAGCACTTAGATGCTATGGTAACAGGAGACATTACACCCACCCACGCTCCCCCACGCTGCCTCCATTATTCAGCAGAAATGCAGAGGGACCAGCAGCCGGGCCAGAGGAAACCTCATCTCCCGCTGGATCAAGGATGGGAAACACTTGGCAAAATCTCCTCCTCTGTTTTACGAGTGCTGGGGGTCAGCAGCCACTTCCAAGACTTTTCTCCCCAGAGAAAACTCCCCAGCCCATGCCATCCCACCAGGACACATCACTGAACACCATGTATGAGCGCTACTCTACGTCTTCTCCTCCGCTGGGACTCCCGAAGTCCTGCATGAAAGTGCAAGGTCCAGGAGAATGCATCCCCAAGGTGTAAAAGGCTCTAAAAACCCCAAGCAAGTTGACCAAAATAGCTGTGAAATTAAGCTGTTTCTCATCTGGAAACTGAGTTTAAGCCCAACGTGGGCTTCTCTGTGCACCTTCTTCTCCGCTGCCTTCCTCCACAAAGGGGAAAGGAGAGGAGCTGATGTGCAACTCATCATCACCCCAACGCAGTAATTTTCCAAACAAATCCCAACCGGCCACACTGCAGGGTAATCATAGAGTCATAGAATGCTTTGGGTTGGAAGGGACCTTAAAGATCACCTACTTCCAAGAGCCCTGCCATAGGCAGGGACATCTCCCACTAGACCACATCGCTCAAAGTCCCTCAAGAGCCCACGGTCACCAGAAAGCCTCAGTGTGGGCTCCAGACAAGCCCTGGGAAGCCATGGGATCACATGGGTGTTACCACCTCATCTCCAGATCAATCAAAGGTAGGAATGACAATAAAGCAGAAATTTTAGCTGGAGACCAGGAGGTAGGAACTAAAGAAAATCTTAAACAGCAGTGCAAGGTCAAGACATTCATGAGCCACCCAAGTAATAATTTTACAGCAGTTTTTCCCTGTCTTCCCACCCTGTTGCAAAACCCAAAACAAGGCTAAATCAAGGTGTTCAAACGCCTTCTCCATGATGGAGAAGAAAACCAGTGAAGGACACCCCTATGGCGGCAACCATCTAGGATGGAGGAAGAGGGCCACCAAAGAGCCAGAGGCAACCAGAGAAAGGCAGAAATACCTCCCTGGACGAGCAAAGGACGCTGTCCCCACACACGTCGCCAGCCAGGAGCTGACTCCAGGCCACTTCTGCCATCTTCCCCCCACCTTGGCACAAGGTAGACAAGCTCCTTGGTCACAGCAGAAGACAGAGGTCGTGGAGAGCAATTCTGAGCCATCTCTGGCAGCAACCCCTATTTGTGGCTCCCCTGGAGCGGCTGCCTGAGACAGGCTTTGCTGTATTTTAGACCTGACATTCCCCAGCAAGCAGTGAGAACTGGGTACTCATTAAGTGTTCCCCAGATGGGAGCAGCTCCTATAAAAGGTACCGAGACGTTCGACGCGTGTCATTTGGCAAGACACAAAGCTCTGATGTGTCCCTTCGCGCTGCTTGGCTCTTCCCTTTCCCTCCAGTTTTATTTTTACGGGGTGGCATTTGGAAGAGAAAGCCGTGGAAAGCGGCGACATTGGACACGCCGTTCATTCCTGCTCCCTCGCTGTCACTTAGTGGAAAACATCCAGAAATTGGGTATTTGATCTCGCTCCGTCCTCCTCCTCCTCTTTGATCACCTCTTTTTTGCACCTCTGTCACAAGGATGCTTAATAAACGGGAGAGACAGGCTGAGGAGGGAGCTCCGAGTGGGTTCCAAGGCAAAGGCACGAATCAGATTTACAAATGACTTGCCACCCAAGATTTTGGGTGGAGGCGTTGAGAGAGTTGGGGTTTTTTTTGGACTTTGTGTGATATTTCAGTCCAACCTTCCCGGAGAGGGACTCTCAGCTGGTTAACAGGGAGTTAAAGAAGGTGTAATAGAGGCAAAGACTTAATGGATTGCGGATACTTGGCCAATGAGTCAGTGCTCAGCTTATGATGGTGGCACGTGGCCACCAGTAGCATCATCTACTGATGGATTTATACCAATCTACTTCTAATATCTGCAATATGTTTCCAACATCTGCTAACCCCTTATTAACTCTATACAGTCTCCTCAAGAGCTATCAATAAATGTAACTTTAATAACAAGGGTGACCCCCTTGCCTGCATGAGGACAAGAGGCAGGAATCTCCTTGAATTAACTTTTCCATCCTGGCTGCTCCTCTGACAGAAAGCTCACGAGGGCAGGATGGGAGCAGCACATTCAAGGTCAGAGAAACCCCTCAACCAACCTTGTCCTTGGGGCTGCAAAGCCCCCCCCTGCTCCAAAATCCAAGGCTGAATATTCCTTTTACCTGCTCCGTGGCCACTACACAGTTGATGATTCAACTTTCAACCATTAAATAAATAAATAAATAAAAGTTCATAACGAGATCAAGCCCGATGACCTCATTCCACACGCGGCAGCTCCATGTGTTAGAGCAGATATTTTACTCTTTCTATATGAGAGGTGAAAAGCGTATATTTAGGGAAGGCACCACAGGGAGAGCCGTTGGGAAGGACGTCAAAGGACTCAGACCTCCCCCAAGGAAGTTCTCCTCCTCCTCCTCCTCCTCCACTGCCTGCTCACCTGGCACATCCTGCTGCCGCTCCACCCGAGGGGGCACACGGGGCTGTCTTCTCCTTGCCCTTGGAGATGGCAAGGAGGAACCTGAGGTGTCAGCACGTCACAATGCCCTGGCACCACGGGTCACAACACGAGAGCGTCACCCCTCACAACACCTGAGCAACATGTTTCATGACATGCTAGCATCATGTATAGCCCCCCCCTTGCACTCCCACAGAAGGACACTAGAGACAGGGGAAAGTAAGGCAGGCCAGCTCATGGTGGCCAAGTTCTCCCTGCCTTTGGTAGCCTCTCTCCGTTCCCAGCTCAGCTCTCAAGGTCATACTGCCTGCGGCAGCAGCATTCCCACATCCTGCAGGGATGGAGCCAAAGCCCAACTCCTCCACCCTCTGCTGCACTGGCTTGAGAGTCACACGCCATCTGGAAGCTGATGGATTTGGGTTCAAGCAGAAGTTTGAGACCCAAAGCAACACAACTGTGCCTCACCATCCATCAGGTCCAGAAGGGACCCCATGCCAGCTTACCAAGAGAGGACACCCCATCGGCCCACCACTACTCTTTCCAAAATAATCAGGTTTATCATCACGCAGTGGTTCCATCTGTCCAAGACCAGCGATATTCATGGAAAAAAAAAAAAAAAACAAAAAAGCAAAAAAACCCCAATCTGCACCGTCGGCCAGCGGTACCACCATCCCCACACTCCCCCAGCGAGGCTGTGGGTCTGCTTCCAGCCTGACTTTGTGCATCCCAGCCGTTGGCCCCCGACTCTGCCAACCTCTACCACCTGTCCCTGCTTCGGCTTCCACCGCGCAGGCGGCCCTTCGGTAGTCCAAAATATAAAAAAAAAAAAAAAAAAAAAATTAAAACCAAAAGAAAATAAAAAAAAAAGTCAAACACCCTGGCATGGCACGGGGTTTCCAGCCTCCCACCGTCAGGCACGGCTGGCTGGGATGCTAATGCCTCGCCGAAGCACCGAGTAATGGACATTGCAGCACACAAAAAAAAAATTAAAAAAAAAATTAACGGTGCATCTGCTCCTCGCTGCAGACGCCGGAGAGAGAGAGTGGGCTGTAATTTCGTCCTCCTCCTCCTCTTCCCCCCCCTCCCCCCCAAATAATGTTTGTTGTCGCGCTGTAATCTTGGCAATCAATGTAACAGCTGAACAGATCGTTTCAGCTGAAATATTTGCTAAACACGCTAAGACCTTGAAAACCACACCTCAGCGTGTGCGTATTGTGCACGGAATTACACAGCCAACTACATCGGGGCTGGATGGTGGTGGTGGGGCAGAAATGGGGAGAGTCGCCAAAAAATTTTACAAAAAACCACCACCACCACCAAAGATGAAAAAAATCCCGCCGTGTTTCTCTCCAGCACCTTTCACACCATCCTCCTGCCTGGAAAACTGGGGGGGGGGTGTGAAAAAAATAGACAAAGCTCTTCCAGCACGCCGCCATCCAAGGCGTCTCGACCGCAATGTGTGCGCAAGGCTTCCCAAAGTGGAATTTAATGGTCACAGAAATCAATGGGCCAAACCAGCTGTAGGCATATTAACCTCCCCACGTCCCTCCCACTGAAGGGCTGCTTTGTCTCCTCTAGCTATAAAGAGGCTATGCCGCCAAAAAAAAAAAAAAAAAAAAGAAGGGTTTATTTAGGGGATTTAGCCTGAGTTGCTTTTTTTTAAGTGCCAGCAGATAGGTTGGACTAGATGATCTCCAGAGGTCCCTTCCAACTCCGTATGATTCTATGATATAGGGAAGGCAGAGCTGTGGGAAACCAGGTTCTACTCGTGGCCACGCCAGCGACCAGCTGCAAAACCTTCTGCAAGCCATGGCATGCTCTGATTTCCCCTCCTCCCCTCCAAGAGCTGTGTTAATTTTGAAATAAGCTTTCTGAATGACAGACCATGTCTTCCTATGCTGCAGGATTTGGACTTGGGCTGGGGTCTCTAGGCATTAATGTAGTATCTCTCTCAATGTGCATCTCTCTTATGAGGAGAGGCTGAGGGACTTGGGTCTTTTTAGTCTGGAGAAGAGAAGGCTGAGGGGGAATCTGATCAACACCTATAAATACTTCAAGGGTGGGTGTCAGGAGGACAGGGCTGGTCTTTTCTCAGTGGTGCCCAGGGACAGGACAAGAGGAAATGGGCACAAGCTTGAACATAAGAACTTGCACCTAAAGATGTGGAGGACCTTCTTGACTTTGAGGGTGGCAGAGCCCTGGCAGAGGCTGCCCAGGGAGGTGGTAGAGTCTCCTTCTCTGGAGACATTCAAACCCCGCCTGGACATGTTCCTGTGCAACCTGCTCTGGCAGAGAGGTTGGACTGGATGATCTCCAGAGGTCCCTTCCAACCCCATGTGATTCTGGGATCTACCAGCCTACGAGGTTCAACCACACTGACTGGTTCAAAACCACGCTGCATTTCGACACCACAACCATCACAATGCCCAAGAAATAACTGAAATAACACAAGGTCTTTGGGGACAAAAGAGAAAAGTTGGTCCTTTTTGGTCAATCTCTTGTTTTTTCCAAGGTTTTGATTTCTTCGAGCGCTGCAAAGCATTTGTATAAATTAGTGCCGACATCTGATATATATCAAATTTGACAGGCCCAGGGTAAGTTCAAACTTCTGATCACAACATCCATCACAAGCACTGAGCTATTTATCAACAATTGATCGAAACAGAGAGAGAGAACAAAACCTCTCACTTCAGTAATTGATACCTAAGGACTTACAAGATCAGGCCAACACCACCATCCCTACCTCCTCAAGACTGCATGCAGATTGCTCAGATGACATCTAAGACTTTACCCCATTAAAGCACTTTGCCAAATGTGGGTCTGCAGGAGACCTGACACCCCAGAAAGAGTAAAACCATCTCATGGACCTTCTCCAGGAATGGCCCTTTCTCCCCCAGCCCAGCCAGAACCCTGTAATTCTCCCATGCAAACCCCTAGATCACCTCAGTATCATAGGTAAGTGGGTGAAGTTGGAAGATCAGAGGCGTTACTGGTGGAAGTGGGGTCTGGGACTCAGAATTAGAGGGATCACTCTCCTGCTCAGCCACAGCCTCCCAAGCAAGACCTTGGGCACATCCCACAGCCTCCTCAGCCTCAGCAACCGGCGGGGTCTAGATCTCCTTCAGGGGTGCTTTGGAAAAAGCATGTTTACACATCTGGGGTGCCAAGATACGACAGCAAAAGGGGCAAAGTCCTTTCAGTCAGAGCCAAACAGCCTTTTAATCCCCCCAACGCTGCCAGATCACAGCTGCTCAATCACAGCATTCTTGACTTGGACTCAAAAGAGAGAGTTTGGGGTCACCAGGCACCTCCACGGCGACCTGTCAGGCTCCATTCTTTGGCTGCAACATCCCAGCCATTTCTAAACATCTCGTTCAATGGGGTTTCAACCATCTGTGCTGCACAGGGACCAAGTACCTTGCCCAGGCTGCAAATTTGGCTTGGATAAAACTGGCAGGAGCCAACGAGCGGAGCCAAGGGGGGCAAGATCTTGACACCAGGAGAGACACGCCGGCACCTCCACCACCTCCACCGGTGCAGTTATCCCAGCACCCACGAGGCCGCCAGCATCCCTCAGAAAGGGAGACGAGGGAACCACTTTGCACGTCTTTATCACACCGCAGACTCTAATCTGGCGGCGAGAGCCAACCTGGCTTGCCTGGATCCCTCCCGAAGATGCCAAGCCTGCCAACCTGCTGAGAAGCGAGCCGGCTGCCAGCCTTGGCAGCTCTCCCAAGGTGGAGAAGCAAACGGGCTTTTCCCTGGAGGCACGGGGTAGACAAAGGAAGCACCGAGCTTCCTACAAGACGTGCCTGGCCCTTGCCAGGAGGACACGTGGCCCCAAAAAGTCCCCGGCTCCACACAGGACTCCAAGGGAGCCAGTAGGCAACCTGGTTGGAGCAGGACTCGTGGAAGCCACGTGTGACAAACATGGGAAGAAAAAAACAAACCAAACCAAAACAAACCACAAAACCCACGTTGTTTTCCTTTTTAAAAAATTAATTTAGTCATTTTCTGCACATTTTGCTAATTGCTCATCGGTTCTTCTAATGAAGGTGCTCTGCTGGGCACGGGGAGACCAAGGGACTTCCTGCTAAAATCAAACGTCGGGTAAGTGTTGTGTTTACCAAGGGATAGGCAGCTTCAAAGCTTTCCCTTCCACTTAGATTTTAAGCACTTCTACAAAAGAGCATTGATTTTGGGTTAAATTGACTGATTTTATTCATAGCTGGTTCGTAGGGCATATTCAAAAGACAAATTGTACCAGACTGCAAGCTATGGATCAGCTCTGATAATTCAGAGTCCTCTTTCCTCTCTTTTTTTTTTTTTTTTTTTTTTTTTTGTTCTAAATATTTTCCATGCTTATAATTTGCTATTATTTGGCCCCCACCTGGACAGGAAAGGCATTTTCACAGTATGGGAGCCTCTCTTTGAAGGGAAAGTATTATATTTTAATGCCAATTACAACAAAAGTAAGAATCAGACATCCCTGAGACTCTTTAGAGCTCCTGCATAGGAAATGGCCTATTTGGGGAGGGGATGTGTGTTTTGTTCGTGTACATTATATTTATGCAGATAGCTCATTGACTCTAATTCAGCTGAAATATATAATAAACATGTGTATCAAGCACTAAACGCTTGTGACAAAGATCAGCTCAAATCCCTCAGGTGCCCTCCTGTAGCTGTTAAAAGAGAAGTGCTATATGAATAGTTTTTAAATATATAACATGCCAGGAATGTTTAAGGCTATTGCACGAGGCAGGGAGTCCAGGAGAGGACACGGAGGTGGGAGGACCAGCTTGTGCCACCCCAGGTCACCATAAATGTCCCAAAAAGCTACTCGCAGCCCATAAAAAGCTTCAAGACCTTTTTTTTTTTTTTTTAAACTAGAGGGAAAAGAAACCTGAACTATCCAACTTCCTTCTCTAAAAAAAAAAAAGAAAAAAAAAACACCCAAAGGTTGGGGTGACCCCAAAAGATTTCCCGCATCGAACCTGCTGGATTCTTCCAAGGAAGGGGAAGAAACGATCAACTTCAAAAGATGCTGAAGCACAAAAACATGCAGAGCATTCGGTTCAAAGGCCCGTCACAGAGTTTCCTTCTGTTTTATTTAAACCCCTTGGGAATATATTTAAATACATGAAATCAAAACAAAGCAGTGGGGCTTGCAGGGGGGAAAGTCTGAGCTTTTTTTTTTTAATCCCCACCTCTCTTTTTTTTTTTTTTTTTTTATTGTGAAGGAATTTTGCCAGCCAGCAAATGAGCAGAAAAATGCGCTATTCACCAAGCTCTGCTCAATGCCCCGAATAATAATAATGATAAATAAATAAAAGGAGAAAGAGCGCATGGATCTGAAGACATAATGAGAGCCTGGTGGTGATGAACAGAGGGGGATGAAGGACAAATCCTCACTGAGACCGGGGGGCACAGGGGACAGGACCCGGCGCCGTGCCAGCATTGCTCGCATCCTGATGGGTGCTGAGGAAAAGAACACAACGAAACGCATCCCACAGCTCTCAGCACTCCAAGCATCATTAGATTCTCAGCAGCCAACCCCTCTAACGAGTTACCGTTCAAACGAGCTACAACATTTCAACAGGAGATGGGTTTGGACCAACCTACAGGCATCTACACCTTCTTTTTCCCATAAATTATAGAACCATAAAAATTGTCGAAGGGTGGAAGGGACCTTTCAGGTCATCAACTCCAGCCATCAACGTAATGCTGACCAAAACCACCACTAAACCATGTCCCTCAGCACCATGTCTGCCCTGATTTTAAGCACCTCCAGGGATGGTGACTCCACCGCTCCCCTGGGCAGCCCATTCCAATGGTTCTTAACCCTTTCAGTGTAAAAATTTTTCCTAATATCCATCCTAAACCTCCCCTGGCGCAACTAGAGGCCATTCCTCTTGTCCCATCACCTGTTCCTTGGGAGAAGAGACCAACCCCCTCACACCTTTCACATAGAGAGTGAGAAGGTCTCCCCCTCAGCCTCCTTTTCTCCAGGCTGAACACCCCCAGCTCCCTCAGCAGCCCCAAACCCCTCCAGCTCCGTTGCCCTTCTCTGGACCCACTCCAGCACCTCAACGGCTTTCTCGTTTGAGTCAAACTCTCCAGCATCTTCTCTCCCCCAACGGTCCAAGCCCCATAACCACTTTCTGACACATCCCAGCACTGGCAGATGCCGGGCACGTCTCAGAAGCTGGCTCTTCTATTATCGTCTCAGGGCATCCGATGCTACTAATTGATACACCGTAATACTCTCATTTACTCAGCAGCAAGCTGAAGCGTTGATAATTGATGGATTGGTTTGCCTTTGATGATCTGCAAAATTAAAAGCCTCAACCCTGCCTGATCCTGAGTACCCCACGAGAGCTGGGGAACTCTCAAGCCCCCACTGCATTTAAGAAGAACTAGGACCGAGCAGGATGGGACCTTAATTCAACAGCCCCCATGACTGTGTGCAACTGCATCTATTAAAACAGATTTAATCATGGGTTTATATTTTATTATTGTCAAACAAAATGAAATTAGGAGGAAGGAGCTGCCAGTCCTCCAGGGAACATCTACGTTTCCAGCCCCAGAGGGCTTTTACTTCTGGGGAAGAGCAAAAAGGCAACACGAACTTCAACGAGACACTTCTTTCTGCTCTTTTCCGATAAAAAGGTTTGCTGTAAAAACCCTCACGAAGCCGGGAGGACTGTACTATGCCAGTTTTTGCAACGCCTTCCTCTCTTACCCAGTTTGACTACGCTTTTCTGAGAGGAGATGCTTTATTGCAGCCCAGCCTTTCTAGGAGAACATCAAGTGAAGTGCACACAAAGCTGCCTCACACGCCAGCCCCCGAGTATTTTCCCTCCCAGCATGTCCAGCAAGCTCAACGCTTAGTTACGGAGAAAAGGAGAATATCTGGCCATGTTGACATTAATCAAGATGGGATTTCTCTTAGGATTTTTACAGATTTCTGACCCGCCATTGCCCACGCGTCAGCAACATTGGATTCGTGAGGTCAAGGAGAACATGGCTCCTTTCAGACTCACACTGTCAGTCAATCCATACTTTCTCTCAATATAGCATTGCTTTTTCAGAAACGACTCCCCCCATTTGCAAGCGGTGATTAGCGCTCTAATCTCGGCATAATTACTCCTACCTCTCAATTTACCAAAAAAAAAAAAAAAAAAAAAAAGGGAAAGGGAAGAGCAATAAGGAGTCGATATCCCACCACTGCTCCAGAGCCAAGTCACGAGGGGGCCGTCCCATCCAACTGCTTGTGAGCAATGTCACAGGGAACCGAAGGGGACGCTGCCACCTGCATATGTTCACCTCATTACTGTCTCACCAGCTCCGAGTCACCCTGGCTTTGTGGGTTTTAAGACATGGCAAGGTCATTGCTACCAAGGTTCTCCACATCCCAGCGTTCATTCTAGCTTATTTCTATCTAGATTCCGGAATTATTGGCATTAAATTATGATAATTTAAGCATCCTGCATTCTGGGCAAAGCAGACAGAGAAGATGCCTGCCAGAAACACGGGCTGGCTGCACCTCCTGAGTATCTCTTAATTATCTCTTTCTCTTTCTAATGGGGAAAGGTCTGAGCTCAGGTGAGTGCTCCCTGCTCTCTTCTATTTGATTCAATTCTACGGCTCATGAAATATGCTCCCGCTCCCTTCGAAGGACAAATGAAATGAAACAGCCTCTTGGAAGGAGACAAATGACGGAGGATACAGGTGAAGACGTAATTCAAGAGACTTTGAGAAAGTCAGATGGTGATTTTGAAAGGTACCCAAGGAATTAATCCAGGAATGGAAGTAAGAGGGAGATAAGCCAATTAATTCCCTGAAGCACTGCGTGGACCTGTGACTGGAAGTCTGCTGCAAGCAGTGTCCAGAGGAAGCTGAAAGGCACAATGGAGCTGAGGGACACCACGTTTTCAAGAAAGGGGCTGAAAGGTGGACTTGCCATGCCAACAGTGGAGCTGGAATGGCACTGAGGTGGTGGAAAAGAACCACCAGCATTCACCTCTTCCTCTCTTCTTGGTGACCTCCACCGTGGGTCTGAAGGGAGATACTTTGGATGGTGGTAGCTGGTGGCACTACATCCCCTTTCCTAACAGCAACTGCAAATGACTATGACACATCTTCAAGGCCCTACAGGCAGCTGATGCAAGAAAAAGGAGATCTCTATAGGGTAGGAAAAGACAGCTGGGCACTCAGCATCGTGGGAGCTGCAAGACTGATGGGAGAAGTACGAAGAAATTTGGTAGAGTGGTGTGTGGACAGGTGGAGTGTCTTCAGGGCAGCGGCTGCGAGCAACCGTGACCCATGGAAAAGTCCTCCACAAGCATTAAGTGAAAACCATCATTGGAGAGAAGGAAAAATCTTGGTTGACGTTGGCCAACTCTCATTCCTAGAAACCCGGTGATACTGGATTCTCCCTGGGAGTAGAAGTGGGCCATCTCCACCAGCACAGATCACCAGCCCTCATCAAACATTTTAGTGGAGACTGCTCTGACTACCCTTTGTTTGCTCTTCGAGGTTATCCACGGCCCCAGCAGGGACCACAGAGGACGTCTATCTAAAGCACCGACTGAAGCCGGAGGTAATTAAATATGAGGGGCCTCCCATTGTCAGCGTTGCAACTCTGTTTTGGCAGCCAGCTCCAGCAGAGCAGAAGAGGGAAGATTTGATTTTAATCACACAGATTTCAGGTTTTATTTTGCTCATTAAAATTTCTGATAAGGATTTAGTCTGACATTATGCAGTATTTTGGAAGAGGATGTGTGGCGGTAGGAGGGATGGAGAGGACTGCGTTTCCTCATGATGAGAAGATCTTTCTGCCTCCCCACGACAGACACAAGGATATATGAGCAGGTGTTATTTCAAAGGGAAAGGATTTGGGGGGAAGAGGAGAGTAGGAGGGAATCATCCCCACCAAATTAAGGATCTAAACCTTGGATTACGGAGAGAAAAAATAAGTCCAAAGTCTGAGAATACGCACCCTGTTTCAGAGCCACCTCCCAAAAGTCAGAGATCAGAAGGAAGGGAGAACTTTACCTGTCAGAACAAAACCAGAGCCTCACATCCCTTAAGAAATTGCTTTAGGAAGGGGCTGGCACCCACTACATGGCTGTCTCCTGGCAAGGAGGAAAACGACGGAGCCTGGGAAATGAAATCACCACGATCTCCCTCCCTTCTGGAGCATCCTCAGATACTTCGGTGAAGAGGAAGGGTAAGAGCTTGGACAGGGGAGGGAGTTGATTAGGAACGAGCAATTGCAGGCAATTTGCCTCCTATTTCTTCAGCCAGCTTTACACAAATACTACTTTAACACCTACTAAGCGTTATTCATCAAGAACAAGAAGTCTGCGTGTACCCAAAATCACCTTAGCAAGAGAATAAATTAGCCAACGGTGAGCTTCACCTGGGCTCTCTATTTGAATTTGTACCCATAAACACGGAAGCATTTCAGAACAAGATGGATTTCTTTGTCCCCGGAGGACGTGTTTGTCTTTTTAAAAGCCTTAAACCAACCAGGTCCTGCGATGGGAACTGGCAGAAGATGAGCTGAGCTTTTAACTGCGCTTCCCTCTGCGCTCTCAGCCTGTGTACCCGCCATCAAGAAGTCAGGCAGGAGATTTGGGGAAGGAGCAGAAATCTGTGAAACAGATTGAAACAAAAAATAAAAAAAAAATAATAAAAAATCTATGAAATACCCACTAATTCCCACCAACCCAAGGGCAGCCAGAAAAACAACAGAAAACAGGTACTCAGCCAAACGTTTCAAGCTTATCTGAAGGGTTTGTGCCAGGCAAAGGATCACAAAGGTTCCTGGTGTGTTTACACCAGCACCTAAAGCAATAAAATCCCACTGCAAAAGGGTCTGGCACTGCCACCCACCCCAGAGAAGCACCCTTTTCCACCAGTCCCTGCCTGGACCTCCCCTCGATAGCGGCTGTGCCACAGTTGTGTGCAAGGCACTGCAGTTCCTGTGCTCAGAAAACAAAGAAAATAAAGCCAGGAAAACCATTCATGTATTTTTAACTTCTTCTAATGGAAATCGGTAGCTGGGAACGAGCAGGCATCCTGAGTGCAGTCAACTCTCAGGGGCCCGAGCAGAAAATTCATCTTGGGCAGCAGGATGGGAACTGCTTCATTTGATGTGATCCAGTTACGACCGCCCGGTGCTGGATCCCTCCTTCCCACCATGGACCATCCTCCCAGCACTGACTCCCCAAATCCTACCCCAATGGTCACCGTAATCCCCCCTGAGCAAGGGCCTCCTGTCATCATTCTTCATGGCCCCATCCATCAGGTGGTCCCCAGGGTGCTTCCAACCCCCCCCAGAACCCATTAAGGGACTCGGTTCCAAGAGAAAAATCAATGACAAGGCTTGAACCGAGACCCAACCTGTCTCAGAACATCATGGAGGGTACAGACATATGGGGGGGGGGGGGGGAAGCCATTTGCATTCCACACATGGAGTCCTGAGCAAGACCCCGCAGTCACCACAGGGCCACCTCCTCTCAGGTGTTGCAATTAATTTATTAGATCTCTCCTCTCTTTTCTCCTCCACCTTTCACTACCTTTATTATCTCCCCCCCCACAACCAAAGGGAAAAGAAAGAAAAGGAAATCTCTCCACCACAATAGCATGTCAGGCTCCTATCATTTTCAAACCCTCCTCTCCCCTCCCTTTCAACTCTCCTTACTTAGCGGAGAATTTTCCTTCATTAAAATTAAGCCTCATTTCAGGCTCATCTTCTTTTCTCTCTCTCGCCTTTTCTCCAAATTGAATGGAACGTGATCTCCATCAACCTGGCCTCCCCTCCCTCCCTCCTCTCGCTTTCATAACCAAACCTTCCTCACCACGGAAAAAAAAAAAAAAAAAAAAAGGAATTACCCTACCAGCTCATCCTCTTCCTCTCCATCCTCTCCTCTGGCTACTCCGCTGCAGGCAAATCAGCCCCTCTGAAGGCAACTGTCTTTCTCCCAGGAACCTGTACAATCCCCCCCTTCCCTCTCCCTCCCCACACCTACCACTTTCAGCTCATTCTCTTTAATTGGGAGGTATTTTCTCCCGCATAATGGAATGAGACCTTCTTCCCCTTCTTATTTTCTCACCCCCTTTTTTTAACCCACCTTAATACCTGGCTTTTTCTTCTGGAAAGCAGCTGGAGTGGATCTGGAGGGACCCTTTCCATTAACCCACACTCTGTGAGAGTCGCTAAGAGGCTCAGCAAACACAAGCCTGGGAGCTCTGGTGCTGGAAAAGCAACCAAATGGTGTTATCAGGGCTCCTTCTCCCTTCCACATTCCCCAAAAAAACCAGCCTGGCACCACTGGGTGCTTCACAACTGCCTCCAAAGATATCTTGGAGAAGGATGCCCAACACCACATCCAGCCTAGCCAGTGCTCAATGGGACCACCCCATCCCACTCCCCCATTTCTCACCCCTTCTTCCCTCCCAGCCCCTCTTTCTCTTCCTCACTCGAGCTTTTTCTCCACCAAAAAGGTATTTAACATTCTCTGATGCTCAAGGCCAGCCGGCTCGTTAGCTCTGCTACACCTGGAGCAGGATCTGGAGACAAATTGCTGCTTCATTATAGGAGCCGAGGCTCTAATCCATTTTTTTTTTCAGGCTGTTTAACTTGTAAGGACAACAGATGGATATGGGGCTGCATAATGCAGGCTCCTTAAGATCCATCACACAGTCTTGGAAGTGCAAAAACACAAGGCTAAGGAATGTGAAAGTAGAGCAGATCTTACAGCGGTCACCTTAAATTAGGTACAAGGAGAAAATGTGCCAAGACTAGAACCGGACCGAAACTGCCAACTTGTTTTTGCTGAAGATTAGAGGAAAACCAAACTTTTTTCCTCCACGTCCTGGAAAGCCATTGAAGTTTTTTTGCTTCTCTCTCTTCAGTTAAAAAGAGCAGGCAGAAAGCCTAGTAAAAAGTAAGCTAAGACATTAACATAATTCTACTTGATTTCAGTTACGAAGGGAGGATGTGCAAAAGCCACAGCCTGAAAAACATCAGGTTCTGCTGTTTGATTTTTCACAAAGACATCTGAAAACCCTGAACTGTGCAGAAACTGCCGGAAAACACATTCATTGTGGTCACAACCGTGGTCACAACAAGACTTTCTGGCGGTGGAAAAAGAAAATTAAAGCTCTGTTCAAGCTTAGAAAACACCCAGCACAACCTTACCTTCATCATCCCTCTCAGATAAGAGCTGAACTGAGGGGGAGGAGGCTCTCTGCTCCCTGTCCCCCTCCAGATGTGCAGAGCAGCACATCTGCTTTCCCCTATAAAGAGCCCCAGAGACCTGGAGGTGACTACTCCTAGTGCTTTGGTCCACCAGAAGCCTACGTAGATACCTACAGGGTGAGTCTGGTACCTATAGGAAGCTCATGCCTACACCCAACACCCCCTCAGGCCTCCTCTAAGCCAGAACCCAGCAGTGGCACACGCTGCAAACAATCTCTCCTCACAAGACTGGGGGAAGGTGCCACGTAGGTTGACTGAATTTCTGAGTCATCAGCCATTGAGAGGTGTTTTCGCTCCTCCACCAGTTTAACTGCTACCTATAGGCAGCAGAAGACCTGGGAGTGCTCCTTTCCCCCCACCAAACACAAAATGTTCAGATGACAGGCTGCAGAATGTTGCAGTTCCTCGGGCCTCCAAACACTTAATTCAGGTATCGGGAAGAAATTCTTCACTCTGACGGTGGTGAGAGCCAGGTCCAGGGTTCCCAGAGAAGCTGTGGCGAACCCATCTCTGGAGGGGTTCAAGGCCAGGTTGGAGGGGGGCTTGGAGCAACCTGGTGTGGTGGGAGGTGTGGGACTGGATGGTCTTTAAGGTCCCTTCCAACCTCCACCATTCTATGTCCCTATCTGAAATGGCGAGGCTGGTGTTCCCCCTGGTACTACCAGTTCCTCCTGATGGAGCTTTTGCTCCCAGTGAGCCCAGAACAAACCAGTGCCCTGCCTTGGGGAGCCGAAGTGCCCCAAACCAGTGCCCTCCTCTTGCTGGAGCACACATGGGGGACATTCACACCCTCAGTTGCCTTCAGAAAGAACACTTCTCAGGCACGGGTGGGCGATCACCCTTCCCAAAGCCAGCAAAGCCTCCAGGACCCACCCCACCTTTGCAGAAGAAACCTCAGATGTCCTCCCCAGCGCTCCCTGGTTTGGGGATCTGCCCGGACAATGGCAGGAGAGCAGCTCCCACCCAGGGGCAGGCTGATGAATGGGCAGGGGGTTGGCTGTTTTAACACACACAATAAAGCATCCCGGCTGTCGGGGGGGTAGGTTCACTCGGCGTTTGTTCACGTTTCCCCGTTTCTTGGACTCTCTCCTGGTCCCTCTCGCAGCTCGGAGGCAATAACTTGCCTCCTTATCTGACCCAGAAGGACAGCCAGCTGTCAGCACACAAACACGGCCTTTGTTTATCCTTAAATGAAAAGCTCAGCTAATTAAAACCAGAAATCACTTTCTCTTATCTGCTGCCTCTGGCCTGTGTGTGGTGGGCAGGAGGCTCCCCCGACCCGTCCTCACCACCACCCCCACCCCCCCGACACACGCTGTCCCGATAACCCCCGTCACATCCTTCCTCTGGGATGCTTTCCCAGGAGATGGGAATTTGTAGGGCAGCCAAGAGCATCTCCGTGCTCCCCAGGTTAATGCTTTCCCGTTGCCTGTGCAACGAGTTGAACGGTCTCAGAGCTCTGGGTCTGCAACCCTGGGGGGACAAAGCTGGCACTGGGGGGACCACCCAGCCACAAGTGCCACCTCTCAACCTGTCAACACAGCGTTTTGCCCAGCCCCGTGCAAAGATCTCACCCTTTTCATCCCCCCAAAACCTGCCCCTCACAGCCACCAGAGCTGGCTGTCACCCCCAGCAGGTGACAAACAAGCAAGAGCCCCCTGTTCCCAAGGGTGGGGGCTTTGCTGCTGACATCCAGCTCTCCCCCCACCTCATCACAGCTCCGGGGGAGCTGGAAGCCCTCGCCAGCAGCAATCATGGTTATGCGAGGCAACAGCTTGATAGAGTGCGGGTTCTGCATGCTGAAAATTGAAAGTGATCGACTTCCACCTTGCGCGCCAGGCAGAGAAAATCACATTCAACTCATTGAGAGGCTTCAACAGCAGAAAGATTGATCAACTTGATGAGAAGCGACTCTCTCTCTCTCTCTCTCTCTCCCATCCTCCTTCCTCCTCGCCACCCTCCCTTCTCCTGTTGATACCAGTTTCGGTGCAAACAAGGCAGCCCAGGGCCAAGAAAGGAGCCTCCCTTGCCGCTACTGGGGAGCATGGGGGATGCAGGGCTGGGATGCTGATGTCCCTGGTCCCCTGTCTGGGGACAGCATGTCCCCCAGCTCTGCTGGGAGCATCTTCCAGAGCCTACACAAGGAGTTTTGGCAAAGGCAAGACACAGAATCACAGACTGGCAGGGGTTGGAAGGAGATCAGTTAGTCCAACCCCCCTGCTAAAGCAGGTCCACCCTGAGCAGGTTGCACAGGAACGTGTCCAGGCGGGTCTGAAATGTCTCCAGAGAAGGAGACTCCACCACCCCTCTGGGCAGCCTGCTCCAGGACTTTGCCACCCTCCAAGTGAAGAAGTGCCTTCTCATGTTTAGGTGGAACTTCCAGTGTCCCAGTCTGTGCCCACTGCCCTTTCTCCTCTCACTGGGACCACTGAAAAGAGTCTGGCCCATCCTCCTGACACCCGCCCTTTCAGTATCAGTGGCACAAATAACCCAGGTGGTCCAAATGGGTCACCACAGGATGGTGGTGACTCCATCCTACTGCAGGCACAGGCACCCCCAAGCCAACCACGCCATAAACCAGTAGAGTCATTCCCACCCCTAACACAGATGCACCCCACACCAGCCCAGCCAATCCCACCGCAGCAATTCATTAAAAGCATCAAAAAAAGGGTATTATCCAAAAAAAACCCATGTTATTCTCAACAGTTGACCTGCAAAGCACATTTGGTGGCGGTCACCAACGTCCCTGGGTACCACAGGAGGTGGAGCTCAGGGCTGCATCTCGCTCAGGGGAGATGAGAAGGATGCCCAGGGTTGGGGGGGGACCGACGTCACCTGCCCCCCACCTCCCCCAGAGCCTCCTGCCTCCCTTCCCTCTCCGCTCGCCTGGCACTCCTCACTTTGCCATTTACACATGTCACACCAAAAATCTTTCTCATTAAGTGGAAATTGAATTTCTTTAATTAAAGCAAAAGAAATCAATTAACCTTATCAGCAAACAGGAACCATTTGAAATGGAATAAGGAAAAGGCTCCTCTCTCTCTCGCCCCCAGCCTCCCCCCCGACACCCAGAACCGGGCACGGGCAGCCAACAGGAGAGATGGGGGACCAAGGGGAAGGTGGGGAACTGCTGACGAGAGGAAGGGGATTTCTAAGCAATTAACACCCCCCAAGATTTACCATCGGATTGACAAGCTCTTGGAGTAGCCATCACTCAAACCTAAGGATTCCATTAATTTTATTTTTTTTTTCTCCCCCAGCTCCCCTGGTAGCTTTACACTGTGCAGCAGAACGACTCCAGTGAGGATGGAAGATTTGAAATCAAACAGAGCGGGGTGATTTTAAAGGAGATAAAAGCATCGTTTCTGTGTGTCCCCCAACTGCCAATGTTTGTTTATTCCTCCTTTGCTGTAGGCCCCAACGGCACAGCTCAGAAACGCAGCCATTTTGGAACTACTCCTGGATATTTGTCTTTTCTTGTTTTCTTTTACATCCTGCAGAACCTTAATCCAAGACTCAAGCCTCGGAGGGAAAGGTGTGTGGTGCTTAGTCCATGCTAATTGATGGAGTGGGCCCATCAAAGGGACTGGCATTGCCTCTGCCAGCAGACCTGTCCTTAGTAAATGTGGTGGTGGTGGTGATGTGACACGAGGGACACCAAGACAACCCGGTTTGGTGGCACTTTTAATCTGATTTAGGACCATTAGTCAACATTGGGTCCAGAGGAAGCCACAGAGATGCTCCAAGGGCTGGATGATGTCTGCTATGAGAACAAGCTAAGAGAGTTGGGGGGGTTCAGCCTTAAAAAGAGAAGGCTCCTTCCAGTCCCTCAAGGGTCTCCAGGAAAGCTGGGGAGGGACTCGTGGTCAGAGAGGGGAGCCTTAGGACAAGGGAGAAAGGTTTGACACTGAAAGAGGGGAGATGGAGCTGAGATCTGGGG
>BJBW01004654.1:0-29019 GCA_004320125.1 Scolopax mira | reverse complement strand
AAGTGTCCATGCAGGGGGGGCTGGAACCTGATGGTCTTTAAGTTCCCTTCTAACCTGGACTATTCTAGGATTCTATGATACTGCATGGGTTTTGGTTTTTTCCAGGAGGGACGCTCAGCACTGCTTCTTCTGGGCAAGGATGCTCCAGAGAAGAGCTGACACTCAGGCTGCTGGTGGAAACCTGCACTTTGAACATGAGTCTCTCTTCCAACCCTGACAGATGACCTCAGCTCTTCACTGCTTGAGGTTGTCTCTTGGGGGTGGATGTTTCCACCCAGATCTCTTCTGGCCAATCTTCTCTACCTCTAAAAGCCTAAGATGAAGGAGTCCTTTAATATCTCAGTCTCTCTATTCAATAAAAACATCACAATAATAATAGCTCCTGCTGAGCACCCTTAATCTGTAGAGATTCAGGCACTTTAGAAAGAAGCAAAGCAATTATATTGAGGGGACAGAGGAAAGTATAGGGATTTGCACAAGGAAATCAGCAGCCCAGGCAGCAGACACCCCCAAACTCTCAAACCTCCCTCTGAAACTAAGTTTACAGCCCTGGAAGCACAGGAGCAGCACCCAAAAAGCAGCCGGGCCACAGAGATGAGCGAGTCCGAGCAGTGCCCACAAAGGGCAGATGGGGTCAGCAACCAGGCAAAACACTCCCCACTTTCTCCTGAGCCCCTGTGAACAGTGCTCTCCTCTTTCAGGTAGGAAAAGGAGGTCAAGATGGCACACCCCCCACCCCAAATTTCACAGCCTCCAGGAGAGCACAGAGTCATCCCCCTCCACCATCTCCCAGAGCCTCTGATCTTCCCCAAAGCCACCATTCCTCCCATGTACCCCCAAACCACAACCATCCAGGGGAAGGTCCCTCAGGGCCACCCAGCTCAAAGAAAGTTTTCAGTTATTCTTCATGCCCCCTCCCCAAACCCTCAGACATCTGGGGAGCGGGTTAGAGAGACCTACCACTGAGGTAAGGAGCCAGAAAACTCCTGCACTGTCCCAAAATTGCCAAGATTGCAGGGTAAATTAGCACTGCCCCAGGGAACACATGCTCAAGGAGGTCAATCATTTGAGAGTAAACACCCACTTTCTCCCAGGTGGTGGAAAAACACTCCATTGTGCTCCCTGTCAGTCAGGCAAAGACCAAACCCAGGGCCTGAAACCATCAATTCTGACGGAAAACCTCCAGAAAAACCTCTCCTGTAGCATCCTAATGAATCAGGTGGGTTCATGCAAACCCTGAGCCCAAGGATAAAAGGAAGAGATGAAGATCTCCCCAAGTGATTCAGTTTTTTCCATGCACCGGGATGCTCGGATCTACCAGGCGAGATACCAGGAGGACCAGGAAAGCCCAAGAATTAGCAAAGAGACTTTCCTGTAGGCATCTCATCAGTATGAGGAACACCACTTTGGGTGCAGGGCCAGAACAGCATGTGTTTTCAGCAGCGCAGACAAAAGTAAGGAAGAAAAAGATGCAAATATCTCAGGAATGTGCCCAGCAGCCTTTTGTGCGAGCACATTAGAATACAATACAAATGTGACTAAAAAAGACTCAACAGAATAAATACTACACTTATAATAGGCCTCAGAGAGAGAAAGAGATTTAATGGCAACATATTAAATGAAAATCAACACAAAAGGTAACTGGGAAAGGAAGAGATATACCAGCTTAGGGATTATAGCACAAAGCTGTAATATTTACTCACGAGATTAAGGCACTTACAGGAAATGAAATATTGTCCTTTTGTAATAATTCAATCCCTTGCCTTTATCCAGGAGGATTGGACATATCAAGCTATTTTAGAGATGCAGACACAAATTCACACCTATTATATCAGTGGAGGGATGTGGCTCCAGCACCCACATCTCCCATGGCTGCTCTACAAGAACTCAACGTTTGCCGGGGGGAAACTCATCTTCAAGCAACCGAAGACTTCAGAGCTGCCAAAACACATCCATACTGACACCCAGCAGCACCAGAGCTGTCATGAACAGAGATCTTGCAGTGCTTGGACAATCCAGAAGATGACTACTGGACATCCTGGGGGGAATCTTTCCTCCCCACGTCCCATCCGTCCAACCCATCCTGGGGTTTATGGACCTCATGGTCCACCAGTTGGTCTCCTGGGAAGTTGGGTCTGGAGAATGATATGAGCAAGACTGTTCCCACATCCTCTTAGGGTAGGTCACCATCACCATCACCTCAATTCTCAGTGCCTCAGTTTCCCCATCAGCAGCACCAGAGCTTTCACGAATAGAGATTTTGGGGTGCTTGGACAATCCAGAAGATGACTACTGAACATCCTGGGGAGAATCCTTCCTCCCCACAAGTCTCACCTGTCCAACCCATCCTGTGTTTATGGACCTGCTGGTGCACCAGTTGGTCTCCTGGGCAGTTGGGTCTGGGAGATGCCAAGAGCAAGACTGCTCCTACATCTTCGTAGGGTAGGTAAACACCACCACCTCGATTTTCAGTGCCTCAGTTCCCACATAAGCAGCTTGGGCATGTTCCTCTGCTGCCTAAGAAGGAAGCTTTGGGCCTATGGGCTTGAGGAATGCAATATATCATCGCCACACATATGTTATCTCTCAGTTTACTATATTTTTTTTCAGACAAAAAAAAATAATTTAACAACTCCATTTGATTTCCAGGTGTCAGGCAGAGCTGGCGGGCAATAAAAATAAAAAAAAATAAAAAAAAAGCCAATCTTCGGATTTCAGAACCACAAACCTTTTCCTAAAACAGATACCTCAGCTACTTGTATGGCCCCAATCAGTAAAGCATCTTTAGCACCTCACAATCTTTAATAGACTTGTCATCCACAAACCCCTCGCCAGGCAGGAAAGTGCTATTATCTCCTTTATACAGGCAGGGAACAACGGCTGGAACTAGTCTGCCCACAGGGTTGTCTCGCTGCATTGGAGATCTTCCCACAAAAAAAAAAAAGCCTTAATTTAAGGAGGAGACTGCCAGGGAGGTTGCCCAAGTTGATGCCACCAGGCTAGAAATGCTCCTCACTTGGCTTTCACAGCCTGGGGAGAATTTGGTGCTGCCCAACGTAAAGATTTCCTGATGGAAACGGCCAATTTAAAGTAAAGTAAAAAATAATTCAACAAACAAGCAAGCAAGCAAAAAAAAAAAGAAAGAAAAAAAAGAGGAAAAGGAAAAACACACAAACAAACAAAAAAACTCAGGGAGGTATAAAAAGAAAAAAAGGAGGATAAAATTTAAAAAATTCAAAAACAGGAAAGTGAAAAAATAAAAGAGGAGAAAAAAAAGAAAAATGAAAGAAACAGGGGAGTGAAAAAAAGAAAAAAGGAGAAGAAAAAAGAATAGGAAAAAGGAAAAAATGACAAAAAGGAGGGTAAAAAAAAACAGGGAAAAAGAAAAAAAGATTGGAAAAAAAAAAAGGAGGAAAAAAGAAAAAATAAAAAGATTGCCTCAAAGTCAAACGAGATGCCTCCAGAAAGCAGGGAAGCAGGAAAGGCAGAGCTCCCTGCAGCTGGAGAGCCTGGTCAGCACAGCCCAGCTCACGTCGTGGGGAAATGCTCCCTTTTCCTGCATTATTTTTTAAATAAGCAGCTTCCTGGAGGAGCAAAGTCTATTGGCACGAAAAGCCAATTGCGAGCGAGCCCAGCCGGGGGTAAGGGGAGCATCAGGGGAGCTGCTGGTACAGCAACACCGTGGGCATGACAATCAGCCCCCAATTAAAAGCTCCCCGGTTAATTCTGGCTGACACTCAATATCATCATCCGATGCCACATCTGTGGGTGTCCCCCCCTTCCCCCCCCTTCCAGCTGCATCCAACCCAGAGCATCACACAGCGCCGAGGGGGTTAATGCCACTCCGAGTGCCCGGCGAAGCTGATAGACACAGTCCCACTCTGCTCTTTATTTAATAATAATTATCCGGATAGTAAACGCGACCCTGCTGTTTTGCTAACTTAACTTTTTTTTTTTATTTTTTTTTTTTTGTTTCCCCAGCGATGGCAGTGTCACTCCTCCCGAGGCAGCCTTCCCCCCCACTTGGCAGAGTTAAATTGCATTCTGATTCTATTAAACGGTACTAAATGTCTTGGAAATCAAAGAGCAAATATAATTTAAGTGCCATTTGGGTCTTCCCACAGGTTTCTCAGCTGCTCGCTCGGCAACCAACCTGTGGAAAGCTGCCTGGTGACAGGGGTATAGTCTAAAAGGAAGCACACAGACAGTGTGTACAATACAATTCCCTTCCACAACACGGCCTTTATGCAAACTCACAATGCGCGGCGGTTACAGCTTAAAACAATACGACCCCTATAAGAAGAAGAAGAAGAGAGGAGGAAGGGGGAGAGTTTAAGACAAACCCTGGTGCAGCCAGAGAGCTGGGAACAGCCTGGCATGGGGAAAGGCAGGAGGGGGAAAAAAAAAAAAAAGCAGACACCCTGCAAATCCCACCCGCATCCAAATCCCACCCGCATCCGCATCCCAGCAGGAGATGACAGCGAACGATGCTGCGCACACCCAAGCCCCAGGACCCCGCAGACCTAAGCACACCCCACCAGCATTAAAAAAAAAAACAAACACAAAAAACCCACCTTATTTTTAAAACTGACCCATCGAGGCTCAGTGGGAAAAGGTTTGGGTAGGGATGGGGTGCTGCAGCCCTTCTGGGGGGGATCCCAAAGAGGACATCCCAGGGGAAACAGCACTTGGCACCAGGGAAGGAAGGAGGGAGAGGAAGGAGAGGTGGCTGCTCCAGCAAACCCTAAGCAGAAAGTTAAGATGATAAAGAAACCTTAAAGTGTCCATAATGTCTTGCTGGTTTTTAAGGGCAGGAGGCTCAATAGAAGCAAAAAGCACATGAATTAAAGTTGGAAGAAGATGATTTTTAAGGTCCCTTCCACCCTGAACCATTCCATGATTCTACGATTCAATCTATGAATATTGAAAGGGTGGTATCACTCTTCTCAGTGGTAATGGGGCAACAGGTACAAACTGGAACTTGGGAAATTCCATCCCAACATGAGGATACATTTTTTTACTCTGAGGGTGCCAGAGCCCTGGAACAGGCTGCCCAAGGAGGGTGAGCAGTCTCCTCTGGAGATATTCCAAATGTGCCTGAACACATTCCTCTCCAGCCTGCTCTGGGTGACCCTGCTTTGGTGGGGAGGTTGGACTGGATGATCTCCAGAGGTCCCTTCCAACCCCTGCCAGTCCATGATTCTGGAAGTGGTTCCTCTCTCCCCCTTCCCCACTGCTGCCATATCACTGATGGACCCTGTCAGCTCCCATAAACACCCATCCTCTGCCACCACCACCTCACCCAACACTCGGGGCACGACGGCAAACCCCGGGGTGCTAAAAAGGAGGAGGCACACAGAGAGGACTTGAACATCAGCAACAAAAGTCACCAGGAGGCAAAGCAGCTCTGGTGTCACCCAGACCAAGGGCAGGGGTGCAGGAGGACTCGCTCTTCAGCATGAAGCCGCAATTAGTTCAGGCCCTTGCGTTGGCAGAAGAGACTAATTGGATTTTGTGAGAGGAGCACATCATTGCTCGAATCATCAGCCCCACCTCCAATAACAGCTGATCTTCCTGCCAGCACTAAACCCGAGCCTCTTTGGGCAGCAAACCTTCTGCAAAGGCACTGGAAGGTCAGAGTCCAAGGTTGTTGGCCCTGCCAGCCCACAGCTCCCTCCTCGAGCCACACCAGCATCCCCTAAAAGCCCCAAAACGAGCCCCAGCAAACGGCAACCATTTGCAGCCAGAAAAGCATCAGACAAACATCTCGGCAGCTCGAATGCCACACGGCGCAGGCAGGAGCAGGCAGACACAGCCCTCCAAAAAATACTCCTCGCTGCTGAAGAGGCAGCTCCAATGGGCAGCTTTGAAGGTTAGAAATGAAGGGGGGTTTTGCAGTGGCTTTAAGGACAATGCATCCAGAATCTCCCACCCTGTGAGCTTTCGGCTCCAGGGCTTGGGGAGAGCCAAGGGGTTGCCTCTCCCCACAAGCCCCAGCGCCCAGCGAGCACCACCAGTGCCAAAACCCATCCTCGGTGGGTTTTCCAAGTCTTTATCCCCACCCTTGGGGACATTCAGGAGGAGCTGCTCCAGCTTGAGGACCAGGCAGAGGTCTACTAAAGGGCCACCAGGAATGGATGCCCTACGCCCCATCGCAGGAGGGCAGCCCCAAGCCCCAGAGATACTGCTCTACCTTCAAGCACTGCTCAGGAACCTGAAGTTTTTGGCAGATGCCATCATGTTCCCCCTAAACCTTCAACCCAGCCACAGGAGGAACCGTAGACCTGTTTTCAAGCCTGCATTGCTCCCCGGCAGCGAGAGCAGCTGAGGAGGGTTTTTAAACATTCAACACTGCCTGGCCAGACTGGGCTGAGCTACAGAGCTCCTCAGATCAAAAGATCTTCAGCTCAGAAGATTAAAAGGCTCCAGGGACGGGTAATGGGATGCAGAGCTTTTCACCTCTGGGTGGCTGGCCTGATTTCTAGGTCAGGAACAAGCCAAAAAACCCCTTTTTTTTTTTTTTTTTTTTACTGCAGTGGAGGAAGCAGCTGGCTTCCCTTCAGCTCCTGGCTGTTGGCTCTCCCCTTCTGGGGGAGAAACAGCAGAACCCCAGCAAAGCTGTCACCGCTGCATCACATCAACCCTTGAAAATGGGACCTGAGATGGGCTGAGGCCACCGTCCCACCCCAGCGAGGAGAGGGGGTGGGCAGAACAGGGGGCACTTTGGAGGGGAAGGCTGCCTGGGATGTCCTCGGAGAGGGATGCTCCAACCCTCTTCCACAGGCAGCTGGGACATCACGCTGAGTTCCCACCTTGGCTCTCACACAAGCCCCAAATTCTTGGCTGGGGGCTGGCAATCTGGCACTTTCTGCCAGTGCCGACTGCACGTTTCTTATTAAAAATAATCTCACGTGCCCACGCTCTCACCGTCGAGCCTCCCACGGGGCGCTGCCCGCTGGCGGGGAAGGGGTGCCGCAATGCAGGCAGCCCCCGTGCCGCCTTCCCATCTGATTTGCCAGGAGAGGTGGGCAAGCAGATGGGGAGAGCTCTTCGCCTCCTCCTCTGTTTTTAGCCCCGCCAGGAAGGCATTGTTGGAAGGAAGAAGGAGGCACTTTCAAGAAAAACCCAACTTCAAACCATCGTTGCGCCGCTTGGGGGTGTCTTTAACATCAGAGGGCATCAAAGATGCTGGGAGGACAGGCTGAGAGAGTTGGGGGGGTTCAGCCTGGAGAAGTGAAGGCTCTGGGGAGACCTTGGAGCCGCTTCCAGTCCCTCAAAGGGCTCCAGGAAAGCTGGGGAGGGACTCTTGGTCAGGGAGAGGAACCATAGGACAAGGGGAAAGGGTTTGACATTGAAAGAGAGGAGACTGAGATGAGACATGGGAAGAACTTCTTCACCCTGAGGATGGTGAGAGCCTGACACAGGTTGCCCAGAGAAGCTGTGGCTTCTCATCTTCATCTCATCTCATTCTTCATCCCCTCAGGGACGAACTCCTCATTCCTGGAGGGGTTCAAGGCCAGGTTGGAGGGGGCTTGAAGCAACCTGGTCTAGTGGGAGGTATCCCTGCCCAGGGCAGGGGTTGGAACAAGATGGTCTGTAAGGTCCCTTCCAACCCAAACACCAAGGATGGCACAATCCTCCAGAAAGTGATTAAAGCCAACTGCAATGCTTAAGGGGAAGAGCCCAAAGAGAGGTCCCAGTTGGCCTCTACATCCAGATTTCACTCAAAAAGGAAGAATATCCCCTCCAAAAACCCCACCAAGTGTCACCTCATCCAGCTTCTGCCTTCTAAACGTACCCTGTTGAGCAAATCCTCCTCTCTGTCACCAACAGAGAGATGAATTGAGCAATAACTCTTGGCTCACCCGTGGCTCTGGTGACTACGAAGGAACCAACCATGGACCGGGCACCATGAAGCTAACCCCAAGTCCTTGGAGAAACCTTGTTTGCAAAGACGTGTCCTCCAAAACAGTGCATTTTTAACCGCCATGATTACACCTGCTTGAATTTGACGAGGTTGGGGAGGGGGGGGTGAAAAAAAAAAAACACAGTTTGACTGGGCTAAAGCCTGCTGAGCTGCAGCAGATGGCTTGCTGCAAGAGTGGGGAAGCAGGAGAGAGATCTCTACGCAGCTCTGAAAGGTTGCCTCCTCTTCTTAGTCTGCTCCTTCCCCACCTCCTTCCCCACACTCCTCCTCTCCGAGACAAATATGCGGGAAAAAATGCCGGCGAAATCCCACACAAGGCCCTACTTGACTGACTCCTCTAAGTTACCTCATCCCCATCCCATTTTTCTCCCAACTTTGCAAGCAAACCAGGGCCTGCCAAGAGGAAAACGTGGCCGGCTGGCCAGCATTCGGATCACATCACCCCTGTCCTGCTGCACGTCGCTGAGGTGACCTCGTGCAGCTCAGCAGCCCCAGGTGAACCCAAGGGGCCTTACAAAATAGCATGGATCCAACCCAACCCAACCCAAAACACTTCCCACCCACCTCCGTGAAGGGCGACCACGTGACCGTCTCGTGGCTTTAATTAGGGCTGGCAGCCTTCCATAGCATTAATAAAAACCCCATGTTTCTATGGTAGCTTTCATCCCACGGGTCCCTGATGTCGAAGCCCTTTGAAGATGTGGTTGGGGTGGGGGGAACCACCTGAGGAGTAGGACACACACCCCACCTCGACTTCTAGCATCACCAGGTGGGCTCCATCCTCGCAGGGGGTAGGACGGGACCAGCTCCACCATCCCCAAGCCATTATGTGCCACATCCAGCCCGTCCTATCGAGCTCGAGGCAGAAATGGATGGCTGAAATCTGAAGAGTGGGGGCAAACACCCCCAACTGAGCTCCTCACTCGGGTCCTTCTACTGCCTTGTTTCTCATCGTGTGTTTAAATACGCACTGCTTTGCCATTTTGCTATTTTAATGTCTCCTTTCTGCCCTGCCTGCTGAAAGCAGCACATTCCAATCAAATTTGTCGTTATCTCAAAACCCTTCCAGCCCGATATTAGGCACTAATGGGAAATTATATGTATACGGAGGGATTCGCAGGGATGGCAACAACCTTGGAGGTTTGATAGTCACACCTGCCACCTTCCCCCCCCTTCACTGAAGCTCTTCCCATCAAAAAAGCTGCAAAAAGGGGACTGTAAAAAAAAATATAAGGAAGCCATTCCCTCAACACACCCAATCCAATGCCTTTTTCTCAAGGTCACCTGCAGTCGTTTGACATATTTTCTTCCAGTCGACTCGCTGGCAGCCAAAGCCTCGCTCAAGCGACGGAGCAGCCTTTCCAGGAAGGAAACAATTTCCTCGACGGCGAAGGAACGGAATTATCCATTTGGAAAAACGGCGCCTCGTCAAGCTTGACACGTACAACAAAGGCAGCCGTCCTCCGAGACCGGCGGAGGCACAGCAGGCGAGACGCGCGGAATCCCACCAAAACATCATTTGGAGGTATAAAATATTCACCCATTAAATCGCGCCGCCGCTCGGGACCCGGGATTCAAAGAGCGGAGAAGAAAGAGGAGCCTCAGCAATGACATTTAGGCTCTTGAGCTCTACTTTCTCCCAAGGCCCCAAGGAGGGATGGGAAGCTGGACCCAACGACCCAACGCCCCAGCAGCGATGATCTACCACCCATCCAGTGCTTTTAATCAGCATCTCCTCCAGTATTTCACCAAGAATATTAATATCTTTTACCCCTATTTACTAGGCAGAAAGAGAAATAATAGAAGTTTTATAGAACGGCTGCCTCTCAGACATCTGAGAGTAGATCTCTACCCATCAGGCAACACTTCCAAGCAATAAGGATAAATTAGATGAGGAAGCAGAAGACTTTCACAAAGTCCCAAAGGAAAGAAGCAAGGAAATGTCTTCTTACAGGCGGGGAAATTGCTGTGTATTTAACTCAAGATGAAGCTGGGGATGGGGAGATGGGACCGGTGCTTGGTACCAGGGATGGAGCCAGCAACCTCCATCCCTTGAGCTGAAGGTCAGACCTGCTGCTCCTCAGCAGAGGTTGAGTGAGCAACCACCTGGTTACCTGTGAGTTACCCTCCCATTCTGTATTTGGAACAGGGGACTTCACCCACCACTTCAGCCCCTAAATTCCTCAGCTGCTTTCTGACTTCTCTTTTTGCTCTTTTAGCTCTTTCTTTGTCTCCTACCAGATGCCAAATTTCCCGCAGAAGGTGAACGCTTCCCATGGAAATTTCACTTTCAATGAAAACCCAAGTTCCTGTCAAAAAAAACCTCTTCCCCTGTAAAATTTTTCCACCGACTCTTAATAAGTAACAATAACACTTGGATCTGAACCGCCCCTGGCTCGGTTGTGTTGTTTGCAAACCCTGCTGGAGGCTTTGCCCACCTGTAGTTATTATTTCATTGCTTTGTTCCTGGCTGTCAAACTTCATCTTTTTTTTTTTTTTTTACCTCTTTTTTTTTTTTTTTAACCCTAACGCCATATGTTTCCTAATGAAAAACGTCTCCATATTCACACCTGAAATTAGAGTCTTGTTTGAGTGCTCTTTCACAGAGCCCTTATGGAATTTCACTCCGAGGCTCAAGGAAAAAGAAAAGGGGAGAGAGAGGCCTTAAAGAAGAGAGAGAAGAACCTTTTCTTCTCATCTCCCTACGACTGTTTCAGCAGAAGCTGCCCTTCACCAGAGGTCCGGGGTTAGCTTTATGGAAAATATAAATTTTAAAAAGGGGGAGAAGAAAAGGGCTTGGGCATCACTCGCTGCAGCCACGAGAGCTGCCTGGGCTTCTCCCCTCTGAGAGTGAGGTGGGGAAGGTCACCAAAGCTGCCTTTTCTAAGCCAGGAAACTCTTTAGCTGTAAAAGAAGTGCCCGAGAGCCTCTTCATCTTGCTTTTTTTTTTCATGGTGGTGACCTTGCTCTTTGAGAAGATTCCCCCTATGTTATTTGATTTACTGGCTCCCATGTCTTTCTGAAGGGGACAGCTGAAAAGTAGGTATCAGCAGAGCCCCCCGTCCAGGTAAACCTCTTCCCATGGGGATGATGCCCAGGCAGTCCCTGGGGACTCCTTGCTGGTGGGTACCACACACACACAGCATCTCTACCAAAGCCCCTGCCTCGAGCAACAACCCCGCTCCGTGGCACCACTGAGGATGGGAAGTTCCAGAAGTTTCTGAGGAAATCTGACACGCTTTTTCTGCTGGAGAACTTGGAAAAAACAGACAGTATCTTGCTCGCCATCAGGGTCTAAAGACACGGGTGTCAAAGGGACATCTCCTCAGTCCCTCCTCCTGCCAGCGATGCTTCAGAGACCATGGTCACGGGGCTGTCAGCAAGGCTTTCTCTTTACTCCGAGCAACCAGTTAACGAGCCAACGCACTGCATGTTTCATTAAACCCTGCTTTGCATATTTGTCTTTCCTGAGCAGAGCTAGAAGGGCACCCAGGACTCCATTGGTCCCCCCCGTGCACCCAAAGCCCTGGAGGTATTTACGAGACAGGCAGGCGGAGCGCTTAGTGATATGTTTTAGGGATGGTTTTTGGCAGTGTTTAGGTTGGTGGTTGGACTAGACAATCTGAAAGGTCCCTTCCAACCCAGGCAATCCTACAATTCTATGAAATTGTTTGCAGCACTTCAGCGTGGCCCCCAAAAATGCTTTGCAAAGGACAAGGGGGTCCAGAGCATCCTTTGTCCTCTGCCAACAGTGGGGCCAGCGCTTCCCTTCCAGGAAGGCCCAATTCCAGGGCTTGACAGAAAACACCATGGGGATTCCATCCTCCCCTTTCCTCCAAGCCACCAACGAGAAAGACGCCGAGAAGGAAGAAGAGCAGCCCAAAAGCAGAGCTCCTGGATGCAAAACAGAACAGCGAGTCACAGTGGAGGGATTTCTGGGGGTGTTTCAAGTCCTGGATGAGGTCCTGTGAGAAGCGCTTCTGTTTTGACAAGGAGGAGGATGTGCAAGGTGGGAAAACGATTATGGTTTGTTGTTTTTTGTTTGGTGTGTGTTTTTTTTTTTTAACACAGGGATTTCAAAGCCTGGAGCGGGGGTCAGCGAGTGGCACACGGAGCCTTTCCCACACCCCCCCGTGGGGGCACAGGGACCCTTCGCCTCCCACCGCCGCGTTCGCACCAACAGCCCACGAGGGCTTCTCACAGAAACCACCACCCCGACAGTAAGGAGAGAAAAAAAAAACAGGTTGAAAATGAATTTTGTTTACGTGTGGGCAGCAAGACTGAGGAAAAGATTTATTTAAGATGTTAGGAGACGCTTGGAGCCCCCCCTTTTCCCTTCCTCCATCCACTTAGCAGCAATCGAGCATTTTCCTTCCCAGCTTATCCTTTGACAAGAAGTCAGGTGGGGGTTTTTTGGTTTGGTTTTTGGTTTGGTTTTGGTTTTTTTTTTTGTGACTCCCCCTCAAAAATTGGAATGTGGGGGGAGAACCAGGAGAAAGACCAGGGCACCCCCAGTTGGGGCTCAGCCTGTCACGCTGGAAGAAAGGACGGAACAAGAAAAGAAAATAAATAGAGATATATATAAAAAAAAAAAATAATAAAAGACAGACTGAAAATTGGATCCATTTATTTTACTTCAACCTTCACCAATAGCTGCTGGTTATTTACCATTATCTCTCCTCACAGTGTTGGTGTTGAGCTGGGCTACCCTCCGCAGGCTGCTAACAGCCTGTGATTACCAAGTAGCGCGGCGCTTGCTGCAAAAGCCCCAGAAAGATCCTCCGTGCCAAGAGCCAGACAAACAGCCTCCCACGGCGGGGAAAAGGGCACCGGGGGAGAGATTTCGGGGTGCCCACATCCCACGGGGATGAATTCTCTGATCCCAGGACCCAGCAAGGATAACCCGAGCAGCCACCGCAGTTAAATTGGGAGACCCCACGCATAAATATCCAGCCACCACCCCCCCTCAGAAGGATTCTTGCCAAGGCAGAGCTGCTTCTCTGCTGCACACCACAGGGAGGACGACGCATTGCTCAGGTAGAGGGCATTGCTGCATATGTCATCCAGCCCATATTGTTTTATTTGCCCCAGGTAGTATTGGTTTGGCCAGGGCAGGAGGGGCACACACAGCATCTTCTGCTTTCTAAGTCTTTATCACCCCTTGGGGAAGGGCTTTAACCACCTTGTACCATCAACCGTGGATGCAGGAGCACTGGGAAGGACCTGCCACCCTGCCTTTCACAATTAATCTACCATTTCCTCCTTAGCTTCCAACAGCAGGGCGACGCGCTCGGCTATTAACCCCAAGTTCCCAAAGACAGGTAGGATGTTTGCAGCCCCGTGCCCAAGAAAACATCCCTCCTGCCCAAAAGCCGAGTGAAATGAGAGAAAAGCCCCTCGTGAGAGAGTCTGTCCCCCCCCCACCCCTGCAGAAACCTGCCCATCACTTCCACCCGTCCCTGCCAAAGGCAGGCGAGGCTCTTCAACGCAAATAAATTTAGGCTGGGAGTAAAGGGGCCCCCAAAGCTGCAAGCTCAGGCGCTGCAAAAGCAAATCCAACCCTTTGAGTTAAGGGGGAGAGAAGACAAGGGGCTGCTGTTCAGCCCTGCCTCTGCTGGGGCTTGTTTTCCAAGCAATCCCTGGCCTCTGCCTCCAAATTAGCATAAGGCTCCTAAAGCCAGCCCGTTCCCTGGTGAGGAGCCAGCTGGGGATGTCCTATAGCTTAAACCAGATGCAAAACATACATGCTGGGCCCCTTCGTGGGTGCAAATTCCCCCCCCCCAAGGCCCTTTTCTACAGCCTTGGCTTCTCCAGCACCAACCCATCGCCCTCCCATCCATCTCAGGGAGGTCAAAGCGCTCTCACCCCTTCCTGCCCATCCCCACAGAGCAGAGGGCTGTGGGTGTCCTCCTAGATTTATGGCCTCTTTATGTATTTATATTGATTTTTAAAAACCCTTTTTCTTTAAAGGGGGGGGGAAGTGGAAAAAAAAAGAAGTACAATGACTCTCCTGATCCCTGGAGGCCTGGCAGTGATTAGTGCTTAATGCACCCGCTATTGCTCCATCCACCTGAGGACCCTCCACGAATCATCCAAATGGGGGTGAGCCCCCCCCCAAAAAGGGAACAGCCAGGCTGAGACCACACCATCCCCATCCCCATGGATGCCAGCGAGTCCTCACTTTTCTTGTGCCCCTCCAAAACCCTCTTCCTTAAGCTTAAAGCTAACTGGTTATGGCAGCCCTGCTGTGGTTCGGAGTTAAGTCGTTGCAGTGATTAATTACCCTCCCTTCAAAAATTGGGCGCCGTTTCTACGGTAAACGAGTCCAGATTCACCTTCCAACACTGGATCCTGATACTCTCTTTGCTGCTAGATTAAAGACCTGTCTATTTTCAGCAGCTTCTCCCCCGCAGAGAAATATGTAGACCACAATCAAATCACCTCTTAACCTCCCTCTGATAAACCAGCCAGGCAGAGACGCTTCCCTCGCGCTCCCCGATACATGCCTCAATTTACCCACAATTTTCTGTTTTAAACTTTCTGTGGGTTTGTTTTTTTTTTTTGGTCCTTTTTCCTCACAACCGTTTTTTTAAAAACTCTGCAGTTCTCTGCAGCTGCACGCAGCCCCTGGATAAAAGTCTGGGCAACGCCACCTCCAAACACTCACTATTCTTCACGTGTTCCCAGAGACACTTCTTGCCCAAAGGAGTTCATATTTATATTGAAAGAGCGACACGGGCGGGAGAGAAAATAAGAATTATTATTCCTGTTGTCTAGATGAAGGAACTGGAGCACAGAGATGAAGTGATTTGCCTAAGGTCATGTGGAGTTTGAGGAGCTGCCTGTGCCTTTCCAAGCCAATAGTTCATTAGCAATATGAGTATCAATAGATAGCAATGAAGGACACGGTTCAGCTCCTGGATCTTGTCTGCTCTGATGATACTCCAGGAAGCTCCCCAGCCTTTAATGGTCCCAACAGCAAGATTTCACCACATAGGTATGCAACATGAGGCTGCTCATGGGGTTCCCCCACTCGGGGAAGAAAGGAAAGACCCCACTGAGCACCCAGACCAAGGCAAAATGCAGATTCCACAGAACCACAGAATGGTATGGGATTGGAAGAGACCTCTGAAGATCATCTAGTCCAACCCCCTGACAAAGCAAGGCCACCCAGAGCAGGTCCCACAGGAATGTGTTCAGGTGGGGTTGGAATGTCTCCAGAGAAGGAGACTCCACCACCTCCCTGGGCAGCCTCTACCAGGGCTCTGCCACCCTCACAGGAAAGAAGGTCCTCCTCATCTTTAGGTGAAACTTATATTCAAGTTTGTGCCTGTTTCCTCTTGTCCTATCCACTGAGAAGAGACCAGCCCCATCCTCCTGACACCCACCCTTGAAGTATTTGTAAGCATTGATCAGATCCCCCCTCAGTCTTCTCCAGACTAAAAGGAGCCAAGTCCCTCAGCCTTTCCTCAGCAGAGATGCTCCAGGCCCCTCATCATCTCTGTAACCCTCTGCTGTCCCCTCTCCAGCACTTCCCTGTCCTTCTGGAACTGGGGAGCCCAGAACTGGTCCCAGTGCTCCAGATGGAGCCTCCCCAGGGCAAGAGCAGAGGGGCAGGATGACCTCCCTCCACCTGCTGGTCACACTCTTCCCCCCAGGATGCCAGGATCTCCCACGTCCCCAGAGCCAGCTGTCAGCTGGAAACACTAAAACCGAGATCCAACAGCCACCTGAATCCCTGCTCCGAATGGGTTCACTGCAAACCCCTACCTGTGCCCTGCCTGATGGCACCCCAAAGGCAGGGGCACCTTTGCCAGCGGAGAGTGCAACCTCCTCCAGCCAGGTGCTGCATTAGCAGAGCTACATTGACCTCCTGGCAGGAGACCTTCCTATGGCCTCGGAGATTAACACAGCCATCACAAGAGCTGTGGTGGGTTTTTTTTTTTCATGCTGCCAAGTACCCACGGGCAACACGGCTCTCCTCACTTCTTTTGACACAGTCCCAACTTTATTCTCCTAAGCCACCGATTAGGCAGTCAAAGGAGATGAAGGGAGATCCCAGGAAGCAGCATCGCTTTGCTTACTCCTCCCTGGCAAGCCGACATGAAGAGATCCCACTTGCTAAACAGTTAAAAAGAAAACGGTCCAGCACAGCACATCAAAACTGCACTTTAATTAACTTTGGATTGTGGTGTGGGGTTGGTTTTTTTTTTTTTCCTCTCTCCCCCCTCTCGCCTTTTTTCTTCCTTTCCTTTTTTCTCTCCTGGCATCAAGAACCTAATTGAGATGCAGGTGAATTCATTTTCATAAACTATCAGTTTCCATCAAATCTATCTAATCCATCTCTCTCTGCGAAATCCCTTAAGCAGAAGATCTCGCTCCCACTCTGCCTTCCACAGCTGTGTAAGCCTCGCAGAGCTAGCAGAAATACCAAGCGTGGGTGGCACGACAAGTTCCCAGCTCTCTCTAGATGTGAATATCACTGAGCTTACACGTCCTCGCCGTTCCATCTAAAACATATGGCTTTAATGTATCACCAGTCACTTCCCATCAAGATCAAAGTTTAAATATATCTGCGGACGAGGATGGGAACAGCAGGTGCTGCTTATGGGTCCGGATTGAGGGCCCAGGCTCAGGGGCTGAGCTGGGATGGAGAGATGCTCCACAGCTGGAGCACAGCTGCAGGGAAAAGGAAGGGATAGATGGAGGGACTGGTGATGGGGAAAGGGATTGAGCCAGCTCCTGGCCCAGGAACAAGGACCCCCCAGTCGCCATCTCTCCACAGACACGGTGGACCACAGTACTATGTCTATCTCTAGAGTCCTCAGCACAGGAAGGACATGGACCTGTTGGAGCAGGGCCAGAGGAGGCCACAGCGATGCCGCGAGGGATGGAGCCCCTCTGCTACAAGGACAAGTTGGGGAGGTTCAAAGAGAAGGCTCCAGGGAGATCTTAGAGCCCCTTCCAGTCCCTCAAGGGGCTCCAGGAAAGCTGGGGAGGGACTCTTGATCAGGGAGGGGAGCCATAGGNNGGGAGATTGAGATGAGATCTGGGGAAGAAATTCTTTGGTGGTGGCGAGAGCCTGGCCAAGGGTGCCCAGTGAAGCTGTGGCTGCCCCATTCCTGGAGGGGTTCAAGGCAGGTTGGAGGGGGCTTGGAGCAACCTGGTCTGGTGGGAGGTGTCCCTGCCCAGGGCAGGAGGGTGGAATGAGATCTTTAGAGTCCCTTCCAACCTAAACCATTCTATGATGCTATGATTCCATGAACACCCCAAAGATGCCTATGACTGGGAGCATCCCAAGCACCACAGCAAGCCAACACAGGCAACATCCCACAGCTCCACACCCAAGCTAAAAAGTCACAACTCACACCGTCGAGTAGGGCAGAAAGTCAACCAGCCCTGCCTTGAATTTCACACTGGCTTTTCTATAAGCTCCAGTTTGGTCCAGTCCAGCCTCTGACACCAAAGCACCCAGCTTGCCAGACAAGGTGGTGGTAGGATTAGGGCTGGGGAGGGAGGGGAGGAGGGAGAAGGAGTCACGTCAGCTATTAAAGCATCACCCAAATTTATTTATCAGGACCACACACAAAGGTATTGGCTGCAGATTGAATGCATTTCATGGCAAGTGTTTCCCAAAGCCGCTGGGAGCTGGAGGGCTCATCAGAGAATCTTAATTGGTTTCCTCTTAAAAACCCCCAAACGCATAAATTAAAGCAAAATAATAAACTCCTGCCTGATTTTCATTATTAATAATATTAACACAGCAAGACGGCGACTGCAAAGCAACTTTCTGCAAATCCTCTCCCCCAGGATGGAGCAGGCGGGAGGGGGGGGTAGCAGCATCCAGGGACCTCCTGCATCCTGGGGCTGGGCGGGGGAGGGGGCAAAGAGGGACCTGGGGGGCAGGTGGGGAGCCGGACTGCAAGGAGGATGCACGGAAGGGATAAAACTGATTCTGTATAACCTCCATTATGCTGGTGTTCACAGCTTGCTCCTCCCAGACAGGCCGTCTTTCATCTCCCCCTTCTCCTTTCATTATCTCCTTCCCGGTACAAGCACATACTCGCTCTTGGTAACTTGATTTTTCTCCACTTTGTAGACGGTTCTGCCCTTTCATCACAGCCTCCGGAGGCTCGAGCAAACGTCAGAGCCTCATCCACAGCGACCCTGGAGCGGGCAACGTCAGCAAGGCAAGAACCAGAGCAAGGAGACAATGCTCAGGCTGTGCTTCTGATGCCCAACTCAAGTCACAGCCTGACGTCTCACCCAGGGAACCCTCGGTGGGTGAGGAACCTCAAGGGGATCAACCACACTCAACGTGGGCAGTGGACTTCTCAACCAACAGCCAAAACTACACCAGCAAGTCTAGTTTCCCTGCTTCAAATGAAGCTTCCCCAACAAATTTAAGTTTTGGGTCTCCAATCCAAGTCTCCAGAGAATTCATTCTCCTTTTTAAGAGCTCGATGCTACTATTGTCTAAGTTACACAGCAAGAATGGGATGGGTGAACGGAGAATAGAAGCCAGCCCAGGTCTCTGCACGTAGAGCAAGATTTAATGAAGAAAACACAAAGCAAAACAGACTTTGCTCCTTCTACTCTTGCCTTTTTTTCTCTCCCCCAAACTAGATTATTTATATTTTAATTAAAGCGAGCACAACGTAACTTCATAAGCGAGTTTGGCCATGGAGCGTTGTCTCAGCTTGGGTTGGAAGATAAACAAGCTCAAATACTCTCCGTGTGGCCCCACTCTGAGAAACACAGGGATCACGCTCACAATTCATCTTAAACCATCGCAAGATGATGCCCATTAGAGGGAAGAGAGCGGGTGTTAATGAGATGAAGTGCAAGAATGGGGGGGGAAATGAATAAAAGCAACAGCATGAATAGCACATGAGAGGCAAATGAAATAATTACTGCGCTCACCATTGTTACAACAATGCAATAAATTTAATGTAATTCCTAAAGGCCAACCAGTTTTCTTTCTTACTTGCTGTTTCTTTCTTTCTCCCCCTTTTTTTTTTAAAGTTCCTTTTTACAGTTTCAGAATTATGCTTTAATTAGCATAACATTTAAATTAGCGAATGGAATCTTAATTAGCTGAGGAAATAGACTTTTGTTGGAGTGGTTGCTAAAACAAATAAATCCTCTTCCTCTTTCAAGAGCCATTTGCTTATGGCACATTTAATAGCCTAGTGTACCATAAACAATTTGAGACAAGGATAAGTAATTAAATTAGAAAACATGCCGACAGAAGTACCCTGCGCTGGCCTTCTCGGAGCTACGAGAGGAGGATAAGACAAACCTTCCTTCAGCAGGGAAAAAAACTGTCCACTCTGGGTCTGTTCCATCATTTTTGCAGGACTCCAGTTGCCCCATGTCGCGAGTCCAATACGGGAGCCCCAGGGGCAGGGGTGGCCAATCCCCAACCCAACTCATCCAAGGTCTGGCAGGACCCCAAGGGAAGGGCTGAAAAAAGATCAGCCAAATAGAAAAACCCAGAAATGGTGTTTTCTCTTGTTGAAAGGCCTTGCTGGAGAGGAAGGCCTCAGTGGTGAAGGTCTGGGTGCAGTGGGGAAGAGTGGGACAACAGCCACAGGTTGTAATACCAAGACAAATTCCTATCAGGACCTTTCCAGTTGCTTCGTTTGAGGGACAGCAGCTTAGACACAAGAGATCAAGGTCAGGAACCACCTCCTCAGTTTAATCTAGCCCAGCCCCTAGATTGGTCGCTCTCTCCCAAGTAGGAAACATCTCCCCCAGCTTTAGCCACCTACAAGCTGGGCATTTAACCTCAGCACTGGTGGAGGGGGACCAGCACCTCAACAAGGCGCTCCTCTCATCCACCCTGAAAACCTATTCCGTGATGAGAAAAAAGCCCTCACCGGGAGGCTCTTCTCCCTCCCTCTACCAAAAAACCTCATCCTGGTTACAGCATCCATGGCTCACCTTTCCCATGTTATAAAATGCAATAAATTTTTTCCACCCTTAAAAAGACAAGCTCCTTTGGCAAATATTAGGTACAAGGCTTGTGGATGTAATGAACAATATCCTCCCCACACGAAGCCCAGCATCCTTTCTGGGATGGTTCTGGGCATCCTTTGCAGTGGTTCTGAGCATCCTTTGAAGGACACGCTTCAAGGTCCCCACCAGCACAAGCAAGGCACACAGCATGAGTCAGCCTGCACCGGGTACTTCATAAGCTCCAAAGTCCAAGGATGCAACAAAAATAACAGTGTTCAATCTCCTGCATCCCCCAGTTTTTAAAGACGAGCACCGACATCCTCAGTCAACAGTGATGGGAAATAGCAAGGCCTAAGGGAGGATATATCCCTACCTCTTCCTCTGCCTTGCAGGGGACTGGAAAACCATGGCACCCAAACCACCTGACAGCTAAAGAGCAAAGCCCTGGGTGGCCCTGCACATGGGAATGTCTATTCCCAATGTCCCACTCCTCCAACACAGCCCCAGCAGCTGAAGACAGAGCGTTTCCAGCAGCAGGGCCGCTCTATCCCGCTCCGGCCAGGCAACTGCAGAGAGCAATAAAAGTTTAATGGCTCCCAGCGGGTCGATTCAGAACGAATGAAAACGCTATAAATCCAGCATAGTGCTTATGTGGAGCTTAAAAACAAACTGCTCCAATCACACTTAGCGAAGTCGTCCAGTCTTCACAGAAGACGGGGATGAAAAGGAGAGATTTAACCTTAGCCATGCCTTGGGCAGCATTCAGGGTGGGCAGGAAAAAAAATAGAGTTTGAGCTCACTGGGAAGATTTTCTTGGCTTTGCTTTTATTCAGTGCGATGTAAAGCCGTGTACGTGCATCCCTCACACTCAAAGGTGCCACCAGGACTCACCAAGGCGGTACGTCGCATGAAAGATGGAAAATCACAGGATCACAGAATGATATGGGGTAGGAAGGGACCTCTGGAGATCATCTAGTCCAACCCCCTGCCAAAGCAGGGCCACCCAGAGCAAGTTCCAGAGGAACATGTCCAGGTGGGGTTGAATGTCTCCAGAGAAGAAGACTCCACCACCGCCCTTGGCAGACTCTGCCAGGGCTCTGCCACCCTCACAGGAAAGAAGTTCCTCCTCATCTTCAGGTGAAACTTCTTATATTCAATTTTGTGCCCGTTTCCTCTTGTCCTGTCCCTGGGCACCACGGAAAAAAGACCGGCCCCATCCTCCTGACACCCTCCCTTGAAGTATTTATAGGTGTTGATCAGTTCCCCCCTCAGCCTTCTCTTCTCCAGACTAAAAGGAGCCAAGTCCTTCAGCCTCTCCTCATAAGAGAGATGCTCCAGGCCCCTCATCATCTCTGTAGCCCTCTGCTGTCCCCTCTCCAGCAGTTCCCTGTCCTTCTGGAAGTGGGGAGCCCAGAATTGGAAATCACTGGGGACTGGGCAAAAAACACACCTCCTCACTTTCCAGGCAAATAAGTAGCCTCTATTAAAAGCTTTATTAGATGAACGTTTCACCATGCAAATCTATGCCATACCCACTGCTCTCGGAGCATTACAATAGCCAAGGATTTTCAGCCACAGCCTCTTTCAAGGAAGATGCTCTATTACTGGTCTAACTCATTCCCAGCCGCCGCTCGCTCTCTCCATCTTATCTCTCGTTCTTCCCCGCTTCACTACACAAGCTGCAGACTATGGTGCCTTCCTTGGGAGGAAGGAAAAAAAAGCAAAACTCCTTTCTGTAATCGCCATCTCTCACAGCAAAAATGCCTTGAGGGCCGTGCCTCGCCAAGCGAGGCAGAGGTGCACCACAGACCTATCCATCTTGTGGCTGCTTGCTCTTCTTTGCTAATAAAGCAAGGGATGTAGAAGGTTACAAATAACAATTAGCCCTGGCTCTCTGGTTGGGGGCGGGGGGGGAGTCAATTGGCAGAGGAAAGCCAAAAATCAGCGTTTTTCCACCCATATTCTCCCTCCCCGGCAGCAGTGGCAGTGCCATTCCCTGGGCTCACGAGTTATTTCTCACTCCTTAGCAAGCAGCTCTGTCCTCAGCAGAAAGAGGTGGTGAAGGGAGGCCAGGAAGAGCAGCCTTTCACAAGTACATCCCCACGTTTCTTCCCCCAACCTCAATGGCAGGGGGGCTGCAGATCCTCCAGAAGGCTCAGAAAAGCCATCGCCCTGGGGCTGTGCAACCCAAGGCCCTGGAATCCTTCCCTGTGAATGAACCATCCAGGGAATTCAGACTTTTTCCCATGTGGTCATAACCCAATCTCCGTTTTTCTTTCTCCTCATCATCCATCATCAGCATTCAGAGGAGAGTCTGGCCAAACCATCCCAACTCTGCCAGCTCCCACGAAATATTTGCTCTACCTGCAGTAGAGGATTGATGAGGTAAATCAAATTATTTTTGTTTCTAATCTCTGGGAAGGTAACTCAAATATGAAGAGGGTCCTTTAGTCTGAGTGTCCTTATCCCAGCAGTACCAAGGACACAGCATTTTCCAGCATCCACAGCTTTCCTTCAGGGACCCTCTTTGGGTCCTCTGGGATGCTCTTTGGGGACCTTGGGATCCACAGGCCAATAATGCTTCATTTTTAATAAAAGCCTGTATTTAATATTTTGACCCACCTCTTCTAAAGCTCAGAAAGCTCTTGAGACATCATGCACATCACCACACTGCATGAACATCCCTCTCACAGACAGCAGCACTCTTGCCCCAGAGATTAATGGTTCACACAGCATTAATGACCAAAATTTGTCTACACTGCAGTCACAGAAGCTGAGCTGGCTTAAAATGAGCCATGCCCTCGTCCCAAATAGTGCTTTTCATAGATATATGCACAAAAATACCTAACAAAACCAACCGAACAACCAGAAAAAGATACTCCCTTCTTGCAAGAACAAAAAGGTGGCCAAGTTCCATACTGCGACCACCAAACATGTCTCCTTAGGATACTCCCAGTCCTCTCCTGCTTTGCTGGGGGCAAGGGATGCTCAGGGGACAACACCATGGGATTCAGAATCCAGTCAAGGAGCAAAACCCTACCCAACATCTTCACTAGACATCTAACCAGTTGGGTTATTTATTTAATTTTTTAATTAAGTTTCAGCCCCTGGGCACCTAGACATCCCCCCCAAGCCCCCCCCCCCCCAAAAAAAAGCTCAGCTTCAACCTCTAAGCCATTACTTCAGCAATATTTATAGCTTTCCAAGAACAAACAAACCTATCACGCCAAAGCCTGTGTGTTAATGGCACAGCCTCGGGATAGATGACTTTGGGGAAATCACTGCAGCAAGCGCTGAATGATGATGGATGGTGGAGGAAAGGAGGGGGGGGAAAGGGGGGAAAAAAAACCCCAGCCGCCTGCAGAAACAGGGGGACAATTTGCCAACTTGAGCAGAGTCACACCTCTTTGCTCCAGTGACAAATTTGCTCCATTAGGCCTATAAACCACACTTTGCCATCAACGCGCTGCAAAGCACGGGCTGGCACTCAGCAACGGGCCTCTCTCAAGGCAAACGCCTGCCCAAAAACAAACACTTTGCAAAACGCCTAATAATTTTATTTATTTCCTCCTCCCATAACCCCCCCTCCCCATGTAAAAAGCACCCAGCTGTAGTCAAACTCACACTCTTTGGGTTTCTTCCAGGTATAAAAAGCCCTCCCTCTGGCCACGTCTCTGGGCTGCACCAACGCTTCTGGGCTTCCCACCCCGCAAGGGCAGCCCTTCACCACTCAGCACGTGGGTGTTTTCCTGACAAAATTGCATTTATTTCATGAAAGGCAAAGGGTTGGCATGGAGTGGACAAGAGCTGGGGCTCCTCTCCTTCTCCAATAAGTGATTTCTCCCCTCATGCCACGTTTCCCCCCAGCTGCAGCCCAAGGATGCTGATCCCATAAGCAATTGAGATCATTTTTATCACGCCTTGAGATCCACAGGTGGAAAAGGTGTCGGGGGGGTAAGGGAAAAGGAGAGTCCCTCAGCCACAAACTCTCTCTCTCTTTAATCCTCGGGACCTCACCCCTCATTATTAGAGCACTCCAGATGGTTTGGGTGGGGAAGAGACATCCATCGCCATCCCCCCAGACGCCCAGCTGACATCTCAGCGGCTGTGGGAACATCACAGAGAAACATCAGCTCCCCACCAGAGTCTTTTGTGCAGCGAGGGGGAACTCGTGAACTGAAGCAGAAAATCCTCCACGACTGCTCTAGACTAATAATTGCCCAACCGCCGGGTGGTAGCCAAAAAAAAAAACCAAAAAAAAACAACCAAACAACCCTCAACAAAGCGATGCCTGGATTTGAAACCCTCCCTGCTCCGAGCCACGGGACACAGTGTCCAGTAACAAATTAAATGCCAACGGAGCTGTCTTGCTCAGCCCAGGCACCCCATGGGCAAGAGAGATGAGCTCACTCCAGCTCATCCTCTCTGCTTCCCTCCTGTGCATCCATCCGCATCACCTCTCCTCCCTTCCCTACCACCTTCTCCTTCCTCCCGGCTGGTGATTCTCCCCCTTTCCCATCGCCTCCCTCTCCTTTGCTGGGGTGGAGGCTGATGTGCATGGGGGTTATTTACAGGCTTCTCCCTCTCTCCCTGCATCATCGGAGGGATTGGAGCCAGCCGGAGCTTTCCTCGGACTAGAAAATACCACGCAGCTGGGGAAAAAATAAAACTAAAATAAAAAGCACAACTCGCAGCCTCTAAGGATGGTCCCTAACCCCGAGCCCGGGCTGGATGCTGGGATGCATCCCGCATCCCGGCGCTGAGACAACGCAGGCAGGTCACAGCCACCTGACCTTCAATCACGGCGAGGCAGCGGGCGGAATCAAAAAAAGAGGTTTTTAAAGAGCACTGTCATCTGGAGTTATTACCATACGGAGCGGCGTGCCTCAGCAGGGGAGTGCTGAGGAGCTGGGGCTGCTCCACAAAGCAGGGGCTTTTTCAACCCCAATGGCAGAGCATCCCTCCGTGGGGCTGCCCGTGCCCTCGCCCACCCCTCGCCGTGGCAAGGAAGGGGGATGCTCCTTGGCAAAAACACTGCTGGCCCTTTTGTTAATCTATACCCCCAGAGAGCCTCACCCCAGATGCTAATTATCATTCTGGTTTATGAGTAGGCTGGATGACTTTGGTTTTCCCCTCCTCCTCCTCCTCCACACCGCTGGACCATCTCCCCGTCCGCATCAGCAAGGCTGGAGCTGGGCCCTCCTGCCAGCTCCTGCCAGCACAGATGATGGCACAAACCCCACAAAGGGAGGAAAAAATAATAACCAGCATCCAACGACTTGGCAGAGAAGGGGCCAGAGCCACGTTCTCCCTCTCTCTTTCATGTGGGAGATGAACAAGGACTTCTTCTGTGGGACAGGGAGGTGGTTCCCTAGCAAAGAAACCCTGGCTGGAGGGCTGCTGATGGAGCAGGGAAGCAAGAACCCCACTTGAAAAAGGCATCTAAGAGTTAGAAGGCACTATTTGGGTTAAATGCAGCCCATCTTCAGCCAAGAGCTTCTTTCTGAGCCAAGCTCTCCCAAGGTGTCCACCTGCTGTGAAAGCTTCTCGAGCACCTTGGTTTTTGGCCATGAGAAATGATGTAACTCGTGATGCTGTCCCAACTACACTAATGCAAGTCACAATGCACAAAGTTTTGCCCTTGTTCCCAGGAGACACTCCCCTCTTTGAGAAGACCTGGGGCTTGGAGGACTCCATGCTCAAATGTACAGCTCTGAACACTACAGTCCCCTTGGGAGAGGGACCATCCCACCACCTGGCAGTCAGGTATCCAGCACCAAGGAGGCCAAACCCTCATTTTTGGGGTCCTCTGCCTTCCACAGCAGCCCAAATGAAGACTAATGATGATGGTCCCACCCCTCCACAGCACACAAGAGCATCTCCTCCTTTGAAGGGCAACGGTATGAAGATGGAGACGTGAAAGGGCAACACCATTTAAAATTCGGCTTCCTCTGCAAGTCAAGCCCATGTCTGACCCGTTGGCAAAGAGAACAGCTCAACTGATGATAAGGAAAACAGCAAACCAGGCAAATTTAGTCAGACTGGATTATGGGAGACCAGCGCTCCCCAGGTTCTCCACAGAAGAAGTATAGTCAGGAGTCTGTGGTGAGCTGTTCCGATGAGAGGCAATAATTGAATTTGTTTTCATTTAATTTGAAGGGCCTTTAATTAAAAGCCAAGCCTGTGTGTGCAGAGAGATAAAGCTGAGCACGTGGAGACCGGGGGTAATTTGGGTGCTGAATGCAATAATTAATTGTAAACGTGGAGGTCAGGAGATGGGCTCTATCTCCCTGCAATCAGCACGCCGCACCGGCCAGCCGAACGGAATGGGCTCGCGTAGCGCCGGAAACGCTTAAGTGATTTTTGAAGCCTTAATAGCAATTATAGAGCAGCGTGGAGGTTAATTTGCAGAGTTCATTAATCAGAGGAATAAACACGTCAGCGATCGCCACGGAGAGGGGGAACGGAGGAACCTGCCTCTGAGATGGAGAAGGCCGACCTCGGCACCGATGCTAACCAGGGAACCGGTGACAGCGGTTCATGGCCTCAGCTCCCAGGGAAACCCTGGCTTTTCACACCCCCACACTCCCTGTGAAACCCTCAGCCACTCGCCCTGGGGCTCCTGCTAGCCAGAGCTACATCTCCCCCAGCTCCACGAGGTGTTAACTGGATAACAAGACCCCATCGCTCTCCAGCCGGCAACTCCGGTCCTCTCTATCCTCGTGTCCTCCTGCAATCTCAGCTTCTCACAGATTACTGCATTGCTATTATTATTGAGAAGCTTCTCAATAATCCTGGTCACCCTCAAATTGAGAACTCGCCCCACAGCTGGAAACGTGGGTGTCCTAAAGCCCAATCCCCTCCCCAAAGCTCGAAAGAAAGAGATGGAGCTTAAACAAGGCACCTTCAATGAGAAGATACTCATTGAAATCTCATTGACACAGAGCATCTCTTAAGGGACAAGACTTAGAGATAAAGAACATGGCTTGGTGTTAATGAAGTTAATGGATATGGGGTTTCCTGGCCACACATTGTGAGAAAAAGTGGTGCTTCGTGGTGAAGACATCTCAGGAATGAGACTAGGAGAGCCCCAATCTACAGCAGGACAGAAAGGAGACAGGAGAAAGGGCCATCGCTGCTGCTTCATCCAGCTCAGACAAAAATAGAGTTTTGCAGTGGGAAGAAAAACACTGCAAGGAGCCAAGGCGGGTGGCATCACCCCACACCGACCAGCGAGGGACAGCGGGTGGCAAAAGAGCTCTGGCAGAAGCCTGTTAGGAAAGGAGAGGGCTTGAAAGACAAGGCTGGAGACCTCCAAAAGCTCCCTGGGTTCACCAGGGACTCCCTCTGGTGACTGTCCCTTCCCCTTCAGCCTAAGGAGAGGTGACAGAATGGGGTGAGGCTTTAGGGAGGTGCAGAGATGCTCTCGGGGGGGAGGTTTCTGGAGGAGCTGGGTGGTCCCTTCATCAGGATGGTGGCTCCTCCTGTACCTGCTGCTGGGGGACCAGTGGGAACGCAGAAGGATACACACACACACACAAGCAGAGCACTAATAGCTTTTTCTTGGGCTGATAATTGCTCCCTGGAGAAAGGCTGTGCATTGCACTGATTTTTTTATTATTCCCCCCCCCCATGACCCCTCCCTCCCTCCTTCCCCACAGTCTATTTCAGGAACTCATTTCTGTCACTTTTTTTTTTTAAATAAAAGCCATGGATGTGCTTGTGCACGGGAGACTCGTGCTTCCAGGAGAATGGGCAAAAAGAGTCCAAACCCAGCACAGCCAGGTCTCGTCTTGTCCTAATTCAAGGTCATCTTTTTGTCCTAATTCAATTAACAGTAGCCAATTAGCCCAGAAACTACTTTGGCTCTTGGGGCACTTCAGGCACTGTTATCCCTGAGACCTACGCACGGGGAACTGAGTTTTACGAACCTCAACACACTTCAGGGATTTGTTTTTACAGGAGGCAGCTGCGTCCTTCAAAACGCTGAAGAGCATCTCTGACATCCAGCAAGGAAAGGTGCCAAACACCTGGGTCAGAATCCCACATCCCAGCACAGGCTGGGATGGGATGGGATTAGCTGAGCAGGAGAGATGTTGGGAAGGACCTGGAAGGACCTCAGGTTGAAGAAGACGATCCACTGCTATGAGAAAGGCAAAGAAGATGGGGCAAGAGATGGGGCAGATGACCCAAGGAAACCACCATTCCCTTCTAACTGGCACCAGCAAGGAATGAATAACACACACACACACACACACACACGTGTCACTGTGACCACCATCATCTCATGCCCTTCCCATCTCCTCCCTCTCAACAGGAGTCCTCCTCCACCCCCTCTCACCAACGGGCAGCCTAATGCATCTCCTCCGCGCCCATCTCCTCCTCTCCCCCGCCTCCACCAACTCCAAGTCTGGGGACTCAGCCAGGATCAGCGTTAACTTTTCTGCCTGCTAGAACTGTGCTTAATTAAACATTTTAATTAAAATCTACAAGAGTGATTGCCCCTGTCATCCCTCTGAAGGGAAGGCTAATAAAGTCCCTTTTATCCAGTCCAATGAGCGGCCCAAGGACGTGCTGCTGGGCAGCAGTCGTGGGTGGCAGGAAAAAAGTCTCTGTAAGGGACCAGATCCTTACCTGCACCCAAGCAGCAAAAGCCAGAACCTGTCACAGACACAAAACCCAGACACCTGAAAGCTTGGGCATGGAGACAAGAGGATGCAATCCACCCAGCCTGGTGGCATCACTCCCTGGACCTCATTTCTTCAACAGATGTATATCTCGGATAGAATCACAGAATTATACGGGGTTGGAAGGGACCTCTGAAGATCATCCAGTCCAACCCCCCTGACAAAGCAGGTCCACCCTGAGCAGGTCCCATTGGAACATGTCCAGGTGGGGTTGGAATGTCTCCAGAGAAGGAGANNGAAGGAGACTCCACCACCGCCCTGGGCAGCCTCTGCCAGAGCACTGCCACTCTCAAAGCAAAGAAGGTCCTCCACATCTTTAGGTAGAACTTCTTATATTTTAGTTTGTGCCCGTTTCCTCTTGTCCTGTCACTCAGCACCACCGAAAAAAGACCAACCCCATCCTCCTGACACCCTCCCTTGAGGTATTTATAAGCATTGATCAGA
>BJBW01004653.1:19776-33570 GCA_004320125.1 Scolopax mira | reverse complement strand
TGACATCCCGTCCCTCAGGTGTATCGACAGCACCACACAGCTTGGCGTCATCTGCAAACTTGCTGATGGTGCTCTCAATCCGTCTATGTCATTGATAAAAATGTTAAACAGCACTGGTACCCAGCACAGTTACCTTGTACAACATATTGGACAAGAGGGACAAAAATCTCTAACAGCCCAGCTATGTTGTTTGAAGACACCCATTTTTTCTCAGCAGACCTCATGATTGATATTTCCTGATTTGTTGGGTGTGCAGGATTATGCCTGAGTGGATGACACTATCTGGAATATTTGTCTTTGGTGGTGTGATGGACACTCAGTTTGTATTGCTAATTTTGAGATGTCTAGCACACCAAATCAATGAATGGTGGTGTGTTGGGACTCAGGGCATTTTGTTTGTTAAAGGACTATGCAAGGCTCCAGTCCGGTTTGGGTTCTATTTGTAATGCAGTGTTGAGGCATCGCCAGGCTGAGCTGTTCCTGGAGCTCCCCTCAAGTCATCTTTCCATCTCTCCATCTGCCAAGGAAAGATGAAGCTGAGTAGAATGACAATTCTCTGAATTCCTTGAATTGTGGGAAATTTCCAACAATTTCCCTTTTGTGCTCTAAAACTGGCTTGGCTGGGTGATCCCATTCAGTTTTATGTAAATTTATGTGTAAGTACCTCAAAAGTTCATAATAGCCACAATGGTAAACACATGAGCAGTATAATGCCTATTGCAGTCTGCTCCCACATTTTGCATTTCTGCACATTATTATAGAGAAGGTTTCCAGTTAACAATACAGTGTTACCCTAATCTGGCAGAACCAATATCTACATACCACTGGAAGCACTTGAACTTCTTGTTGTCTCCTCATAAACTTGTTACTCAGGGGAGCAGGAAAACAAAGCGGGAAACCTGCTTCCAATGATATCATGCCCACACCCCAAGGGGTCCACTATTTTGGGACAATACAGTGCTTTGTCTACTGACTTCTGCACACAGAAGATTTTCTTCTCTCCAAACAGGCCAGGTTCCAGAAGAGCTCCTCCATTCCTTATATCATTAATCCAAAGTCTTCTAAATACTCTTTAGAATCATAGAATCATTGACTAACAGAATTGTCTAGGTTGGAAGGGACGTTTAAGATCATCTAGTCCAACGATCACTAAAACATGTCACTATGTCAACCCGTCTTTTAAATACCTCCATGGATGGCGCCTCAACCACTTTGCTGGTTGAGGGGGATTCCAAGCCCATTCCAATGCTTAATAATCACAGAATCTTTATGGTTGGAAGGGACCTTTGAGATCATCGAGTCCAGCCATACAACAGCAACAACAAAGTAAATAAATGAAGTTAGAAACCCACAAAACAAAACACACAACCCAATGATCTTGGGCACTAAAGCATGACCTGAAGTGCCTCATTTACATGCTTTGAAGATCTCCATCCAATTTTCTGTATTAATCTCTGTCAGAGAGATGAATTATGAGATAATTAATTATCAGAAGGACCACACCCTTAGGAACTGAACTTTGCTCATTCCATTCTGCAGTCAGTCACAGTGGAAATGGATGTATCCAAGCACTTCCAACAGCCCTGCAAAACCACTGTCCATATGGACATTTGGTTGAAGCATCATTTACTTCTCTTCAATTATATGACTTGCTAATAGTATTGTCTTCATCAATAACCAATTGTTACTGATACCAGTTTATACTGAAGTAATATTAAAAGTAGCTAAAAGGACATTAAAGGACTGGCAAATTGTTTAGTGGTCTCCTGCACTGAAGTGAGTGTTACCATGTAGTTGGATTCCCTTTGTTCCCAGTGAGAAGAGGGAAGTCACTTTATCAGGGTCTTCATAAATGGTATTAAAGCATGTGTTAATGTATAAAGGTGTTGATGTAAAGTTGTGTTTAAAGCTTTATTACTATGCACAGATAGGGGAAGGAGATTCATAACAGAGTCAGAAAACATTTTCTTTTGGAGAGGATAGAAACACAAATGATATTTTAATGCAAAATACTATCCAATCCTATGATATGGTAAAATGTGTTGGCTGGTTACTGCTGATGTAGTTTGGTGAGGTTGTTTTTTTCGATTTAATGGCATATCTGGGGACAGTATAGACAGTCATGTATTCTTTCCATATCTTTTAGTGACTATCACAATTACTACTTCAGCAAAATCTGGTTTTCCATGCCATAATTGTAGGCACAAAGTGCCTCTGTCATGACAGATATTCACTGATGTTTACCAGGCAACCACTTTTGTATTTAAATGAGTGTCTGTGGGGCCAGACACCCACAGTATCATCAGGAGATCATGAAGCCTTGAAACAATGCATACAAAGATCTTGATATCTATACAAACAGTTAGAAGAAGCACATAATTAATATTTAAGGCATTGATGGTATATGATGTGGATCAGGAATCAAGGAGATACAGCTGATGAGTGGGGAAATAAAAGCAATATAAAAATATTCTTGTAAAATAATGTGTCTTTCACCACAGCTAGGGTCCAGTTATGCAGCACAGAGAGGAACAACTAATGAACAATATTACAGCAACACACCTTTCAGAAAGTCTTCTTCAGAAAATGTGGTAGTTGGCATGGACTGGCTTCACTCACAATAGTGTTACCATACAAACTTTAATCACCTTATAGGATAAGGGAGCATCTTCTTTATAAGAATAGAGGAATATTTCATGCATAAACAAACTATTAAGCATTGTGAGACTTGCAAACTATGAAGAGCCTTCCAGAGGAGCATAATGTGAGCACCAGTGATGGCAACAGATGGTTTTTAGGCAATGAGGGAATTTGATACTCCTTGCCCAGTCCTGTAACTTGTCAGAGCCACATGGTGACCAGGGTCACTAGGGATAGACATCAGGGACTGAAAAAAAGACTCTGGGGATACACAGGGGAGAAGAATCCCAAGAGAGATTCCAGAAGATTCAAGAACAGAGAAGTGAAGAGAGAGAGACCCCAGGAACCTGCACCTGGACGATGCACTACACAGATGGATTTGTTGTGCTGATCCACGTGACTTCTGGATGGTGTCACCTGTCCTGGGGATGGGAAAGTTGTACAGCTTATAAAATCTGCACATATCTGTAACTAAAGCATTTTGTTATCCATTAGGCCTCTGCACTGTCAATTTGGTCTCAAACTATGAGAAAATATCAAGTTACCCACCACTCAGTGAAACTGCTGATAAAACCATGCAAAGGGACACATTACACTGCAGAACATGCATGGTTCTGGCCACCTACAAAATGGACAATAGTTCCAAGGACTGTCGTGTGTCACTACATATCTCTTTTCTGAATGTGCTGCCCATATGGCTAACAGGTTTGCCTAAAGTTCACAATCCAGTGTCCCAGAGTCATAATTTTACAATGTTTTCTTTTGCTTAAATTTCAGTACATCAGTGTACCAAATTAGTTGTGGCCACTTTGGTGAAGAGATGATGGAAAGGGAGTGTCACTTTGTGCTGGAATGAGGAATACACAAAAGTTTACCCCATCCTGTGTGGTCTTTTGTCAGGAGTTATTATCATGTGTGGCCTAAGTATATTCAATTTATAAAGGTGTTCAGACTCCTGATACTCACTGATTGTAGTAGAAAATTAGGACTGTTAAGAACCTAGCCTATAATATTTCACTCTCAACCTGAGTCATTAGACACTTTAGCGAATTCCTCTGCCTCTGTAGCAATTAGCTGCACAACTTCAAGCAGTCTATTAAAAAACAATAGTTTCTGTAAACAGTCTTTGCAATTATTGGTACATCTGGAAAAACAAGGAAACTGAAATCAATGCATGTTTTCTCTAAGTGGTGATGGAAAATAGCACTATCTCACCCTATTAATCTCCTGTCATTTTTAATGAGACCTGCTGATATCCAATAAAAATGTAGGGAAAGGTAGAAATATGAGTCCAAGTGCAAATGAGATTAAAACATGCATTAATACCGTAAATAACTACATACTGTGAACTTTGAGCACACAACAGGAAAATAAAACAAAACCCTTACAAACTGTCATCGCTTCTAGCTGGAAGGTGATGGGGAATACTCTCTTCTAGGTGCATATAAGAAAAACACAGACTAAAAATAACTACATTCCAGATTATTTAGTCAATATTTTTGTATAACACAGTTTTAAGTTCTGTTTTGTGTACTAGATATTACTTATGACTTTTTATTAGAATTAGGCAATGAAATGCATAGATTTGGCACCATGGATCATAACTAAAATTACTATATCTCTAATTCATGGACTTAGAGAAAGGTATATCCCCCAAGATTTTCCTCTTGTCCCATGATTTTTCTGCATCTCTTTGTAATGGTTTAAGAGGCATGGGAATAGCCACATATCAAAGTTATTTCTCTTAGTCTTTCGATGTTGTACTTAGGAAGGTGGGAGAGTTTAATGTACATATCCTGCACTCCTAAATAAGTTCCTTATTCATTTGGCTATCAATCAGAAAGCATCATAATCTGTTACAATTCCCTGCTTCCCCCACTTCCTCTTTGTTTCCTGCAGTTTAGTGTGTAAGTGCTTTCTCCATTCTGAAATATAATGGGTTGAAGCAATTTAGGTGGAATCTAAACAGATTATTTCCATAGCTTTAACTCCATTGACTGCCACAGGAAGACTCCAGATAAACAAATGAGAATAAGAAAGTTCCTTTGTTAAATCAGGCATGACTTTGAAGTCCCTAGAGCTATTAGAGTGCATCTCTTTTTATCCTTATAGTACGAAATGAATGGAGGTGCTTACAAAATTGGTACTAAATGTCTTTAAACCTATTTAGATACAGTAAAACAGCAGCCCAGAGAAATATCTCAAAATTAAAGTAATTAAAGTCACGGTGGTTTCCTGGTTTTGACACAAAAAGGATTCATCATTATGTTTAGTTGTTTGTAACATGGTTTTAAATTTAAGTTTTAACTTCTTGAATAGCTTCCTTTTAAATATATGTCAGACTGTGTAGTCTTTTCATAGAAATGAAAGGCAAAAGAAAAAATACAGGCATATATAGGGGCTAAACATGAATTCTGCTAGATCAAGATCATACATGACTAACAGGTAACGACATGAAGGCTTAGGCCAAACAAACTTCTTTCAAGTGGACAGCAGGAATAACACTATTAACAAGTCTATGAATATGACTATTCTGGAGGGTCATTTCTCTAGCATACCATCTGAGCATCTTGCAGTCACTGGTGCAGAAATTTCCTACAGCATCACATAATCTGGAAAGCTGGAAGGATCTCCAGAGGTCATCTGTTCCAAGTTGCTGCCAGAGCAGGTCCCATTACAGTGGACTACTAAGGGCTTTGGTCAAATTTTGCACATCTTTGAGGACCAAAATCCCACAGCGTCTCCGAGTCCCTGGAATAATTAATCACCCTCATGGTAAACTTTTTGTGTTTATATCTAACTGGAACTGCCCTTTTTTTTTCTGATAAAAGCTATTGCTCCTTCTTTGCACTCTCACATTACATAGTCATTTACACATGCTTAACTGTTTAGAAGAACAGACATTTTGTTAATCAGGTGGTGATTAATATATATACAGATATATGCTTCTCAGAAGCTTGGAGACTGGATTTTGGATTAATCCTACTTTAGGTGACAAATCAGGAAGTCTTAGTCTTGTTTACTTCTAAATCTCTAAGACTTTTAAGTCTTTATCTCTGTTACTTTTAAAGTAAATATAATTGAGGGCATAGCTTCAGTAGGTTTAAGTCAGTCAATATCGAGCTATTTCTAGAACATATGTAGGTGAGTTGAAAAGATGGGGAACAAAACAACCTAAATATCTGAACCATACTGTAACTAATTCAGCAAGTCATTAACTGCTTCATGACTGTTGGAAGTGCAAAAATAACAACTCAGATTGAAGATCTGACACCATAAACATTTTGAGTTATGTGCTGATAAATATAAAGAGTAATGGCTATGGTTATCCAACAGAACTTCCACGAATGAGTGATCTGTATCTACATTTGAGCTAAGATGATTTACAAATGCCAAAGTGCCACATTTTAATTTAATGATATACATATGTCAGGAGATTTTTATTGAATATATCATATGTATAAGCCTTTGCACTATATTTCATATGAAATAAGAAATGGGTGACAAATTAAATCAGAGTCACAAAAGAATCAATGGCCAATATAATGAAAATAAGGCTGTGTTTCAGTGATTATGATTGTCACAATCCTTTTTTGTATTCTGGAAATAGTTTGGCTTCCAGAAAGATGAGGGATGTTTTGAAGTGTTCATCACAATATTCAGTTATTTCTGTTCTCCATTTTCAGGGCTCAAAACGTTAAGAGATTATTAAAAAAGCTCTGGTTAAACTTTTAGATCTTAAAATACAATGCTATATAGGCTTTTCTCTAGGGACTTTAAGCAGTTTTTCTAGTATATCTTTTACCAGTTTTCCTATATCAAACTTTCTAATTCAACCAATGGAAAATGGTTGTTTTAAAAAAAAAGATGTGTTTATGAAAGTATGCTGGGTCAGGAAAAAAGCTTCTATTTTATTTCCAACAATAAAATATTACGTTTTCAATAATGTATGAAGCATTAATCTACCTACAACAGATGAGGCATAACATGGCTAATGGACCTAAACTGACAGCTAACAGACTAGTGTTTCTCAATTTATATTAATATGCAAATACATCTCAAAGAGAGATTTTCACTTCTAAAATTTAATCTACCAAGAAAGAAGTGAGCAGGTTACATGAGAGAAAAAAAAAAAAAAAAAAAAAAGAAAAAAAAAAAGAAAACATCACTATAGAAGGATTCAGGTCTTTTAAGCATAAGGACATGTGGGAAAGTAAATCTTAACTGTCCAGGAAAATGACCTATCCTTAGACAAATCTGGTCTGTTATTATTTCAAAGTTATGAATTAACCATTTTTTATATATCTTTCAAACATATAAAATAGTTTAAATGTAAGGTTGTTAATTAGTCAATTAAGAGAAGTCTAGAAATAGCTGGAATGAATTTACCAAATGACAGCTTATTGACTGTTTTCTATTAGAAAGAAGGGGATAATAGTGATCAAGAAATGTTCTTGACATTTATTGCTAAAGCTAAAATTAGGAATACTAAAAAGTCTAAGAAAGCCTTGTAACTTGTCTGAGAGAAGGCAATATGTAGTAGGCCTTCTTTAGAGAGCCTGGTACTATTAGATGAATAACAGTTTTTAGAACAGAATAGATTAAGACTTTCAAATAATTTTCTAAAAAGTTAAGGTTTTGTCTTTCCATTGTAAGGTTGTTTTTTTCAGACTGTAAGCCTTTTCTTATGCATCACTAATATAAACTTTTTACATTCCTAACAGCTGTTATATGTAAAGCAAATATCCATTTTATTTTTAATTCAGAAAGGTCACATGAAAATTCAAAACATGCAGAGTCTAATGGACAAGAATATTATTTCCTTCCACAAGGCCATAATTCCCTCTCAAAGGACAGTAAAAGAGCTTCCTTCATTTCTGTTTTCTTCGGATTTGACATATTTTGATAGAAAACCTTTAATTAATACTATAGCAAAATGGTAAGTAATTAATTGTATAAAAATGCTACGAGCATTAATTTTGAGTGATGTGCAAGCACTACTCTGCTACTGCTATCAGTTTGGTGATTTTATGATACCTGTCAGCAATGGATGATAAAAAAATATAAAGTGAACCAACATATTTCTCCTTTGTTAAAGCAGAGAAAGGGCTAGTTAAAGGCAGGTAATTTAGTGGATTTGAAAGACATACTGAACCTAATTAGTATTTTGTGATCAATCCTTATCTTTTAAAGTTTCTTTATAATCTCAGTATCTTAAGTTCTTTTAAGTACCTTCTAGCAATTCTTTCATATTAATAACTGGGGGGAAAAAAAAAAAAAAAGAAAAAAGAAAACCAACAAAAAAGCCCCAAAAGCAACAACCCACAAAAAAAACACCAAACCCAAACCAAACAAATAAACCCCCCAAAACCCCAACACAAAGCCACCAGGTAGTTGTATTTTTTCATTAGTATTAAGCTCACTACCAGAGGAAATCCACTGTCACAGAAAGAAGATAAAATATAGGAACCAAGAGTTTATCACTTATAGAAACCCATTCCTCCTTATGGATGTCCCAATGTCATTTACCAGAAGTAGTGCTCAATAGGAGACCTAGCCCTCTAAAGACACAGAATGAGAAATACTAAGACATAACTACTGTTCAGCCTTTAATGCAAAGAAAAAGAAAGAACAATTAGAGACACAAATTTTCATCTTTCTGTCAGGCACCAGCATCAAATCCAGAGCAGCTGCCAAAACCCAACAGGAGGTTTGCAGCAGCTGTACAAACCAACCCTTGAATTCCTCCTTACTTTGTACTATTGTGCAAAAGGTTTAGTTAACCTATGGAGAGAAGTAGAGTCATTAAAGACAGTGGGAATTTCAGGGCTTGAGTTAAGGGATGCTAATCTGAAGTTACATTTAAGGTTTTTGGTAAGAGCAGTGGACAAGACTACTGACCAAACGTTTTCGAATAACGTTGATGCAGTTAAATCTAATGTTCTAGTCACTTCATTCAATGAAAAAGGAGTATTTTCAGTGGCAACATCTTTAGCTAATGTCTCAGGTCTTTCAAATGTTATTTGCTGTGTTATGAGTTCTAGCATCTGAGTAAAACCTATGAAATGAAAATCTATTAAAAACCTATAAAATCCATTAAAGCCAATCAAAATTATATAGGGGCCTCATAAAGACATCTCTGCTGCACTTTCTTATGGAGTGCATAGGTAGAGGTGACACAGCTGAAAAATAAATAAGAACTATGTAAAACTCTTATTTTCTAGTAGTGATAAATGCTGAAGGAGTTGTGGCATGTTCTTGAACAGGTATGTCTGTTTCCTGTGTTGTTGGCTTATCACCTTCATTGATGATTACTGGGCAGGTGTCCTTTATGAAAAGCCTTCTTTCCTTTCTATGAATGGTATGTATCTATGTAGCTACCCACAGAGGAGATTCTGGTAGTATTAGATATCAGTTTCTTTTAACAATTAGTTCTTAGGAAAAAATCTTAATTTTTAAGTTTGGTGTAGTGGTAATTTCTTTTCCTCTTGATGAGACCATTCTTCTCTTTATATAAAGACCGTATAAGCTGCTAAACAAAAAGAAGGTCCTGTTGCTGTAGGCTTGCAGTACAGGTACTCTGGCAGGTTCTTATACAAAGATTCTTCCTATTTAATTATTAAAACATATATGTGCATACTGTGAGGTCAGAGTGTGCTTATGGATTTTATCTGAGATTGGATTTGGGTAGTTGAAATACTTGAACTAGTGTAGTGCAAGGCACATACAGAATTACAGTTGCATAAAGGGAAAAAAAAAAACCTTCTTCATTCAACTAAGATATACATACTACATCACTGCTTTTAATTCACATATTTCCTCTTTCCAGTTCCTATATCTGTTGACATATTTTTATTCAATATGAACCATTATATCATTCTTCTATGTTGCATTTTTTCCTTTTAGTTCTCACTGCCAATGATTTCCATTTTAATATAATGCAAAAATTTTATTGAAGTACTTACGTTTCTAGAAATGAATCCCTGAAAGAGGAAAATATGCTGGGTGTCAGCCCTGTTTGATGCCAATTCTTCTATTATTACTTTTATGTCTGTATAGCATAGCATGGTTTGGGTTGGAAACGACCTGAAAGATTACCTAGTTTCAAGCCCCCTGCCAAGGCCCCAACCAGATCATATTGCTCAAAGCCCCATTCAGCCTGTCCTTGAACATTTCCAGGGACTGGGCATCCACAACTTCCCTGGGCAACTGGTTCCAATAGCTCACCACCCTCACACTAAAAAATTTGTTCCTAATAGCTAATCTAAATCTACCTTCTCTCAGTTTAACACCATGACTCCTCATCCTATCACTCCACTCCCTGATAAAAGAGTCCCATTCATCCTTCCTTTAGGGACTAGGAAAGGGCTCTAAGGTCTCCCTGTAATTCTAGCTGGCATGATCAATGTGCATATGTATTAACATTAAGGACACTAATTAGTTTTTCATTAATTTTGACAGAGAGGATTTTTACCCTAATTCAATAGAGCAGTTAATCTTGTGTGTTGTTGATCTATGGCTCAAAGGAGATGTTCCCAATGAAAGAGGAAAGTGTTACTTTGCCCAAAGGACTGGCGAGTCCTATGTTGATACACTCTGTATACGTCTTACATTAAGATAAGGCAGGAACAGAATGTGAGAGGAGTGAAAAGTCCATCTTGCTGATATAGATTAAGACAATGTGGTTTGTTTAGCTAACAAGAGATGAAGCTAAATATGGTTAGCCGGGATAAAGCTCAGGTGGGAGGTCATCCTGATAACTGAAGAGGAGTGTAAAAGAAAATAGTTCAGTAACCATAAATAAACTTGGGATAGAATTTTGAAGATTTCTCTAAGTATTTCAGAAACTAGAAAATGAAATGGACTAAGATCTCTGAGGCTAAAAAAGAAAAAAAGACAAAGAAAAGAAAAAAACAAAGTAACTCAGTTTGATACTTGAATCAGTCACAGACCTATAGTTGTATAGTTTGCAATCAGAATATGTTTGAGGGTTTGAGGTGTTTGAACAGATGTCCATACTTCTAAAAATGTGTTTGAAAGAAGTACACATTTCTTTGTGGTAGGCTTTTTCTTTTGGTCACATATAAAAACAATACTGAAAAATTGTAGCGTAGGCTCACTACAACTGAAGTTCCATATTGGTAAGTACAGTAATTCATAAAATAGAGGTATCAGAAATAATATTTCTGGTTGCATCTTTAATCTCTGAAAATGCAATATTTAATGCGAATACAATATAAGGAAGATGATTTACTCATCTTCATTATTGTAATCATAATAAAAAGTGAATACAATAATTCTATGAATATCTGTTTAGGTTTGCAAAAAAAAGTTGATAATTATTTGAACATGGCAATAAAATGAAAAATGAAAGTGTTTGGTAATGCATTATTACATTTTATGGACATACATTTATTTCACATAATTCAAACTGTTTTATCCTACTGAGTGGAAAAAAACCAAAACAAAACAAAACAAAAACCCAAACCTAATATGTAGGTATTAATTTTAAGATATGCTCAGGGGCTTATAATCAGTTTAACAGAAAAACAAAGAAATATGAATTTACTTGGGTTTAATAGGTCTACAGTTAAGACAGAGTGAATGGACATTTAAATGCAAATAATGTTTGGGGTGAGCTTTGGCTGAAAGCAAAAAGAGTGATTTTATACAGTATCAGATTCAAATTGATCCTGAATTTCAGTCTTTCTTGCTATAATCAATAGATAGTCAATCAATAGATAATCGATAGAACCAGAAAGTACCAAGTCAGTATTGGTGTAAGCACATGCTACACCCGTAGAACTGGTCAAATTTCATCTTCCTAAGGAGGTTGCTTTTGCCCAGTTTTCTAAAGCAATATCTGAAGCAATGTCTCAAGGATATCTGACTGATGGCAGAAGAAATTGGTTTCTTGCCACAGCTTGGAGTAAGACCAGCCCATTCACAGTTTTCCTGAGATTCTGCTGAGGAGCAGCATCTTTCCGTGCTTTCCCTACATGCAGGAGGATGGAAATCTCTTCCTTTGTTATGCATTAACCCGAGGGCTCCTGTACCATCTGGAGAATTGTAGCAACAATGGCACTAAGTTTCAAAGTGGAGGCAGCTCCCAGCTGCAGGGACATTCACTGTCTACAGATCCTAAGCTCTGTGGAATGAGTCAGAGGAAGAAAATAAGAAATCAATGCATTAGCTTTTGGAAGATGACAATGCCTTCTTCCTAATACAAGCTCTGTCAGGTAAAATACTGAAACTCTATACCAGAGTTGGGGCTGAAAGATTCAACCCACATTTCAGCCGTCAGCTTTCATCAGGTCTGCTTATAGAAGCAACGCAAATGAGAGCAAATTGTTGTTTAAATGGGTTAAGGAGTAAAATCTAGTTTAGACAGTAAGCTTGATCTATTTGGCCTCTTCTTAAGCATTTAGGGAAAAAAAAAATCAACGAAAACAAACAAAAAACTGCAAACAATCAGAAAGAATCCTGGAAGAATCCAGAATTGTACTATACCTCTTACTCCAAAGGTATAAGTCACATGTGTTCATTAACTTGAGTATTCTCAAGTAGCAGCCGAAATCATTTGACATTCTTCTAAGAACTATAGAGTTGCAGTATTTCAGTTCCCCAGTACCCTGCTCATTCTGCTTGGATTGAATTATCTTACTTTTGATAAATGTTCTTAGTTGTTCTTCAGTGGGAAAAAGCTACTTGAACCATCTAGTGTGACTTGTGCTTTTTTTATAGCATCATGGTTGTTGAACATTGCTAATCTTTATCCTGTTGTTGTAGGTATTTTATTGTGTATTTCTCCTGGCACACAAGATACTTGAGGAAATGGGGCGCTGTCCTGATTCTGTGCCCAATGTTGGAGTTAGGAGCCAATTTTATGTTGTGAGAATAACAATGCTAGAATTAGTAAAATAAGCCATATTCTTGCTGGTGCCAGAAAACTTATTTGCCTAGAATAAAACTACATACATTACAGAAGTGCTTCAGTTATTTAGCTCCATTATTATTAAAACTACTCTTCAGAGAGAACCTACTAATTTCTTGGCATTCTCATCCCATTTATTGGAAGAAGAAGTTACCTGACTTTAAATTTTCTGACAATCTTTTCCTCTTCCATTTTCCACAAGTGTGAGAGAACAGCTGCTGCCTCATATAATTATTTTAATTGTTTGCATGCTATAAAACTGTTAAAAGCAATTTTAATTTTAACAGTAAATAGGTTTTATTGCCAAGATATGCTTTTGCTTATAGCTATAAGATGGCAACGGGTGGTTAAAAGTATATTTGATTCTGTACTATTATTTCTCCTGTATCCACTGTATAATCAATGAGGTGATACTATTTTGCCCTCAGGATAAAAAAAAGAGAAATGCTAATGGAAGCAATTAAAAGATATGAATAATACTGACACTCTTTATTATCTTTCAGGTACATTTGGAGTTACCCAACACATTAAATGGTAATGATGCAGTTACAGTTATTTTCCAGTTGACATGATTAGTTCTCTGGCCCAGCCACATCCATCTTGTGCTTTGAAGCCCTTCACACTAAGTTATTGGATTTGGGAAATAAAGTAAATAGATATATGAAATGACCTCATCCCTGATTGTGAAAGACATGGGTAAGAATGGCATTTCCGTGGTCTACAGCACTAGTCTAAGTTACAGGAGTTACTCTTGATTCTCTGCTGCTTTTCTAAGTCTGAGCAGATTCAAACCAAAATGGTGTAAAGAATAGAGGTCTAGGGCTACAACACAGAAGCATTGTATCACGTAAAGACATCTGATCTTAAGACACTTAGCTACAAATTAGCATCTTCAAAATGCCCCCATGCTTACAAACTCCATTCAGTGTAGATTGAAAAAAGCCACTCCTGAGTCTTGTGAAGCTGTCTTCTTGTAAGCTCGTGTTTTCCAGATTCTAGGGTATTTCTATTGTCTGCAGAGGGGCCACATAGTAAGCCCTTTTTAGAAATTTAAATGCTATCAGGAGTCTATTAATATCTGGACAGGAGCCCTGAACAATCAAATACATGTCTGTGATGTGTGAGTAAAATCGCAGATTACTTGAGCACAATTTTGAGACCAATATTCAATGAAACAGATGACTGTCATGATTTAACCCTAGCCAGCAGCAAGGAACACA